>JAPMOQ010027759.1:446525-456742 GCA_026543055.1 Argiope trifasciata | reverse complement strand
ATATCTCAACGACTTATCAATTACCATTTCCACTTTAATATCTCAACGAATTATCGATTCCCTTTCCCATTTAAATGTCCCAAAGAATTATCAATTCCCATTTCCATTTTAATATCTCAACAAATTATCATTACATTTAAAATTTAGCGCCTAATTTAGTAATTTTGTGTATGCTTTATCAGACTTATATTATAACAAGACTGATAGTTGGAAGTTGAAAAAATTTAGGATAATACTTCAGGTTTAGAATAAATTACGAGATACAATTACGTATGGACACAATGGCATTGGTCAAAGAATAAGCGTCTATGGAAATTGATATATATGTCGTTCATTCTCGTCTACACCACTTATAATTGTCATCAAGTCCTTACACTGATGTATGAAGTAAGAGATATACCGAATATATATTTGCATCAGCCTACAGCTTGAATAACTATTTCTACTTTTGTAAAAATAATTATTCATTCATAATTATTATACTTTATGATATTTCTTTACTTTTCTAGGTTTTCTGGTCATGGGATTTCTAGAAAACTGCAATACGAGTAAATGTCGGGATTTGGAACTAAGCAGGGAAGTTGAGAGGCTCGGCTACGTGGTAACCACTGAAGAACAACTGAATAGATTATGCCCGTAAGTATATACGAAGAGTGGTAAAGATAATACCAAAATAATTTGAAAATAAAAATGAAATCTACGATCAAAAATTTCGTTATAATGAGAATATTACTATTTTTTAAGCCATTAATTGTCTTAATTAATATATAATAAGCTTTTAAGCTTTCATTTTCAATTTTTCTAGTAAACAAACAAATTTTCGGAGCTTGAGCGATTTTGAGACGAGAAAAAAAAACCCACCGTTTTTTCAAATACTGCCGCATGCATAATCTAATAGCTCGTGATTGTTTCAAACCGGCTTAAACTAGTTAACGCATTAAATTAATTAAGACGATTCGTATGAATTCAATGAATGAGTAATTTAAAAATCAAGTTATAACTTTAGATCGAGATAAATCGTCAAATGTGACAAACTTCTGCATTATTTTCTAATAACTTTAAAAGCGGAAAATGGATGCCTCAAAAGCACTAAATTACCAATTTCTTTCCTCCGCATTTTGAGGCTTCAAAAACCTTAAATTCTCATTCTTAAAGAACAAAATATTTATAAGTCGATGCATGTAAAATGAGCGAAATATCAACATAAGATAAGGCTCTCAATAGCTGCTTTTGTCAGTTAAAATGTAAGCATCGATGAACGTTTGAAAAACTACATATGTTAAATTTAATTTGAAAAAAAGAATTTCAAGAAATTTTTTTTTCTCATACTTTGAATTTTCTCTTTATATTTTCTAGCATATAAACATATTTAACCAACTCAAAGAACTGAAAAGTTCATAAAATTTGTTACATAAGTTTAGAATTTTATCAAATTTTGAGAGAAATAATTTAAATGGTCGATCATCTGTTGGCCTGTACTTTCGCATGTATGTGAACACAATAAACCAATGAAATTCAGCATTCGATTTTGTGATGGCTACCAATCTTGTGGTTGTTTTCATTCGATTTCAAAAAAAAAAAAATTCATTACATATATATAAAAACTATAAACGTCACATTTGGAAAGTCAGATGAACAGGACAGTTATACTTCTAATGTTTGTGTTATGACGACATTTAACACCAATAAAAAGGATTGTGCATACAATAAATGAAACAAGTGTAAGGGTCTTGAAATAACTTGGTTCTAATATATATCACAACTTCATGGTTAAAAATATCTTTGAAGGAATCGCGAATATTAAAGAATGAGATTTAATGAAAATTAAACATAACCAATAATTTAAACTAGGAAAAGATAAATATTTAAAAAAATATAAATGAAAATTTAGGTAGACTTTAAACGATAAATATTTAACAATCACCACTCTATTGAGCTATTTATATTAGTAACCGTCTAGCTTTAAACCGCAAGCAATATGCCGTACTTTGGAAATATGAACAAGTCCTAAATGCTGATTTCAACTTAATGTTAATTTTTATTGGCATTTATTTAATTTCTCATAAGATTCAAAAATAAGATTATAATTATGAAGTTGAAATAAAGGCACGCAATTTTAAAAAAATCACATCAATTCCTACATAGATTAACAAAGAAAAAAAATTAGTTACTTTTTTATTAAATAATTTTAATAAATATAAATATGCACATACATACAACATAATCACAATACTAGAAGGTAAAAAAAAGTTTATTTCAGAGCTCTACATTCTTCGCCACTGACGGTATTCATTCCTAAATTTTTTATCCTGCTAAATACCTTATATAAGAGAATTTTTTTTCCATATAAAACTAAAATTAATTTATTTATCGAAAAATTATTCATTTTCACAAGAATTGAACTAGCATTCTCAACCTTCACTTGAAAAATATTGAAATCCTCGCAATTCATCGATTGAACTACTTCCTGTTGATTTCCATTTTCATTACAAACTGCTAAAATAATATTTAAAGCATTAAAAATAATTAAATTTAATTAATGAATTAATATTTAAAAATGTATTAATATCGAGTATTTTCCACAACAAATTGTAAAAAAAAATGTATTAGAGCTTGAGTAGATGAATAAAAAGTTATTTACTAACTACTGAAAATTTGAGCCAGATATATATACATTTATGGTGAATACGTGAACTGATAGTAGAAATTGAAAAATAGTTCTTTTAAATTTTAAACAACCAAAGAAAAAATGTAAAATTTGACTAAAATATAATAAATATTTACTAAAACTTACAATTTGTCTTGACAACTTAAGTCATGAAATTCTTTTATCCTTAGATCTGCTTTGAAGGCAGTACAATGTGTAACAGAAGCCACACAGGAATGCACAGGAAGGGCCATTACTGAATTATCAACTTTAGATAATAAAACTGTAGCTGCATTTGCACATGGAGTTATCTCAACCAGGAATCTCATTATCGACATTTGTACCCCAGGAACTGACTTTCGAGACAGTAACATTTTGTTTCATTCATTTTATTCATTAATACCTTGTTTTATTCATTTCAGTAATTCTTATTTCATTTGTGAATATTTTATTCTATATATTTCAGTAATACTCATTTCATTCATTAATATCTTATTTTAATCATTTTATTCTTGAAGATCTTATTTTTATCATTTCAGTAATATTCATTTCATTCATTAATTTTCCTTTAGATATTTTACGTAAATCGATAAATGGGATTTAGTTTTTCTCTTAGGAATCGGTGCGATAGTTATTACAAATCAATAAATATTTCACCTCCGAAATGGTTCTAATCGGTATCTCATGCAGTTACACGACAGAAAGTTCTCACCCGTATACCTTATTAGTACATGACTAATGGATAGGTTTATCATCATTGAAGACTACGTTAATCTAAATTTTTAACTGATCATAAAGTATTGAACCAATGAATATTCATAAGGAATTACCATGAATATTCAATTTCTTAATTAGTAATAAAAGAAAAAATCTTTTTTTTCAGCATTTTGATTGATATTTTGGATTTATAGGATATATGAACTTTCTTTGCAATAAAGTTTGTAATGAAAAAAATTGCTGATGAAATCATCAAATGTCAAGTTTCTAAACATTAATTCTCATACCTTTTCTCATCATAATACTGATTAATACACTGAAGTGACAAAAGTCATGGGATAGCAATATGCAAATATACATATGGCAGTAATATCGCAGCGAAAAAGTATAAATGCGCAGTTCGTTTTCCAGAGCTTTCATTTGTGTTCAAGTTATTCATGTGAGCAGGTTTTTCGTGATTTATGGAGGCACGACGAGAATTAACAGACTTTGAACGTGGAATGTTAGTTGGAGCTAGACGCATGGGTCATTCCATTGCGGATGTCGTTAGTGAATTCAACATTCCGAGATCCACAGTATCAAGAGTGTGCTGAGAGTATGAAATTTCAGGCATCACATCCCATCATGGACAGCGCAGTGGGCGACCACCTGCACTTAACGACCGAGACCGCCGACGTCTGTGTAGAATGGTCAATGTTAATAGACACGCAATACTTCGTCAAATAACAGCAGGAATCAATGTGGGACGCACGAGGGACGTGTCCGATAGGACTGTGCGGCGAAATTTGTCTTCTTTGGGCTATGACAGCAGAAGACCGATTCGAGTGCCTTTACTGACAGTACGACATCGCCTGCAGCGACTCTCCTGGGCTCGTGAGCATATCGACTGGTCCCCAGACCAGTGGAAAACCATGGCGTGGTCAGATGGGTCATGATTTCAGTTGTTACGAGCTGATGGTAGAGTTCGAGTGTGGCACAGACCCCACGAAGCCATGGACCCAAACTGTCAGCAAGGCACTGTTCAAGCTGGTGGTGGCTGCATAATGGTGCGGGCTGTTTTTACATGGCATGGACTCGGTCCTCTGCTGCAACTGAACCGATCATTGACTGGAAATAGTTATGTTCAGCTGCTTGCAGATCACTTGCAGCCATTCATGGACTTCACGTGCCCACACAACGATTGGATTTTTATGGATGACAATGCGCCATGTCACCGGACCAGAACTGTTCGCGATTGGTTTGAACATTCCGGACAATTCCAGCATATGATCTGGCCACCTAGGTCACCCGATATGAATCCCATCGAGCATTTATGGGACATCATCGAAAGGTCCGTTCGTGCCCAAACTCCTGCACCATCCACACTTTCACAATTATGGACGTCTATACAGACAGCATGGCTCAATATTCCTGCAGAGGACTTCCAACGACTTGTGGACTCCATGACACGTCGAGTTGTTGCACTTCGCCGGGCAAAAGGAGGACCGACACGATATTAACAGTCATCCCATGATTTTTGTCACTTCAGTGTATATATATATATATATATATATATATATATATATATATATAAATTAAAAAATCCCATTTTTTAGTTTAATTTAGCACATATCAACTACATTCTAAAATATTCTCTTTTTTCCCAAATCTGTTCCATTTTTTCTACTTGATTCAACTAAAGTTTTTTAAGAACACTTTCGCCAGAGGTTCATCCAGAGGGATGAATTATCGCTGACAAATAAATTCCCTATGATTCTTTTACTTGTGATTGACACGTGTTATAAATCCCTATTAAAATCTTGCAGTTTAAATTCCCAGAATAAAAACATAATTTAGAGGTTACATCAACGATCTGATACTTTTTTAATCTTTTGTTTTTTAATTGAAAGGATTTTATAATATTTTTTCTTTTGTTTTTTTACCAGCGGGTGACCGAGCACCGCTCGGAGAAAACAGGTATTGAAGCTAACTCGAAGATTTAAATTTTCAATTGTGATTTATCAAAATAATACATGCCATAAGAAAATTTGTGAAATCATTGGTGAAAAGATAACCGGTTAAAGTGCACCATTGTAAACTATTCTAAACAAAGTTAGAGTTTGGAAAGGGAACTATTCTATACAAAGGTAAAGTAAAGGTAAAGATTGAAGTGTGTTGAAGTTCAATATTTTTGACAAATTTATTTAGAAAAACCAAACATATATACATACATAAGAAAAATATTATAAACCTATAACAGCATAAACATAAAACTTTATTAGTTCGCCATATTGGCTATAGATGGCAGCACGTTACCACTTGAAAATTTAAGTAGCCATTATGGCGAACTAATAAAGTTTGAAAATATCCTACCTGTAACTCCGAACTGCTCAACCGTAGCGCTTCAAAACCGGCGCCAATCGATTCCTCGTGGCCAAAAACCCCAGACCCCCAAGTTTACCGGAGTTTATTAATTCTGGGGCGATTTTCGACTTGACAACCATTCCTCGTATTATAGTATTAGATTGAAAGGATTTTATAATAGTTCTTCTTTTGTTTTTTTATTGAAAGGATTTTATAATATTTCTTCTTTTTTTTTTTTATTGAAAGGATTTTATAATATTTCTTTTTTTTCTTTCTTTTTGAAAATTTCATATATTTTCAAATTAAAACTTGATAATATTATAATTATATTGTTGTAAAACTTTTTGCTCACATATATAAGTTATCCGTTCAAAAATTCAAAACAAATGGCTGTTTATAGGTTAATGTGCAAAAGTAAAATTTTAGTTTTAATTATCGTATGCCTACGCACAATTTATTCCCTCTTTATTAAATAAAATATAATTCTGGCTGTTGTTTTAGAGGATAACAGATTTTATTCTCCGATTATTAGAAAAAATAAGCCTTTCTCTACATTTCTTTTGTTTACAATTTTAGAATGATTCTTTGCGAAAGTAAAATGTTGTAGAAGTATGATAGTAATATTTCAAATGGTTACCTTTAAAAGTGATGTTGAAATAGAAGAACATGTTTCTCATTATTCATTCTCTATTTTTATATTTTTGCCTTTTTCTTTCGAATGTTCATACCATGGTTTAAATTCAATTGATATAAAAAGTAACAGTTAAGTATACAATGGAAAAACATATTGAATAGATTCAATACATTTTAAGACAATATGTTTTGAACGTACTTTTAAAACAAAAAATGATTTTGTATTTGATAATATTTCGAAAGCTTCTATAAGTTTCCTCCAAAATTTCGCTTATTTTTTAGTCAATTGTATTGAAAAATTGCCCCAAAGTGCGCCCTTCAAAGTTTAATGACTTCAAATATTGTAGCTTTAAATTCAATAGTCTGTTCTATAGAATTCTAACAAATAATAACACGCACTTATTATATGATAAAAAGTATCCGGAGTTTTATATTTAAGCATTGTTCTGACTTTCTCCAAGCATCGAGTCAAATTGTCTTTACAAGTCCATATGTAGAATATATAATTGAACTCATTTTTTAAAATGTATATTCTGTCAAAAATATATTTAAAAGATCGACGCGAAGATGGTGAATGAATAAAAAATAAGTCTGTAAAAGAGGAGGAAACAAAAAGTTTTTTTTATCACCATCAACACTGGCTTATCTCAAACAAAGATTCACATCAAAATAAGAGTTTAAAAATATTTTATGCTCAAAAAATTCAGAAACAACTGGTTCAACCTTTTTAAACGAATTTGGGAAATGTGAAAATTTGTAAGTGCTTGAATAATTTTGATTTCATCGAGTACATTCTCTATTCTCGATGTATTTCTAAATTTTAATGTATCCAAGCAGGTTACCTGGCCAACATAGTTTGCTTTAAAGACTTGTTGAATGACCCTGAAGCTGCAATCAAGTGTAACAGAGAAGGTATGAAAGTATACAATGCCTACAAGGAATCAAGAGATGTTCTGAATAATGAAATTACTGATGTGAATGAAGAAAGTGAATCGTGGTGCATGTAAGTTTGCCTTCGACAAATTTCTGTATCGACAAAAGTATTTTGCGTCATCTTACTTCTAATCTTTTATAATTAGTATTACTTTATATAAGGTAATCACAATTTATATGATCGTAAGACTAGACAGGAATGAATAAACGAAAAAAGAAAAACAGTCATATATATTAATTTTTTTCTACACAAGAGTATAATTAGGAATGACAAAAAGAAAAACACAATGCACATATTTATTTTCTACATATAGATATTTCAAGCAATTTTATTATTTTTCAATTTTGGAAATTTTTTAAATGAACATAATTGATCACAAATAAACTATGTAGTCAGAATTCAGTCTGGCCACTTGTTCAGCTGAGCAGTTTTACTTTTCAGTGACCCTTATTTATTAATGACTTTTTATTAATAACTAGACGCCTTTGGCGACCAGCTGGTTCGCCAAGAGTAATGGGGTCAAAAATTTTCAATTAAATACTTATGTGCCTTGCTCTCTTTATAATTTCTCTGCCAGATATACTTAAACTTCGAAAGTCCCGTAACACTGATTTACTAAATTAATGATATAGATGTTGCAAACGATTATAGAAACCTTTGTCTTGTATTTCTTTTTTAGAAAACATAACATTTAATATTTATTTAATTTCATCCAATCACGTGGTGAATGTTACATTTATTTTCGATTAAATTTGCAGTCATAGTTAATTTATTTTTTAATTTGAACTTCTGTCAGTATGATTTCAACAGAGCTAATAAAAGCTATTTTTTCCCTTTGCTCATTCATTATATATTTTAGAAAATGTCACATATTATATTTCTCTTATTTTATCCAGTCACGTGCTAAAAGTTGCATTTCTTTAGATTTAATTTGTAATGATAGTTGTTTTTTTTTAGTTTGAACTTCCGTCAATAGGATGGCAACATGCTGATAAAACCTAATTTTTCCCCCTTGACGTGCTCGTGCAGATTAAATTTTATTGTTTTGTCCGAAATATATTGTTGTAAAACATGGTTAAAATATTTCTTTAAAAATTCGTTAAAAATAGAAGCTTAAGTTATACATTAAAACACTGATACCGTTAGAAAGCTAATTTTTTAATCTTTAAATTGATGTAAAAATCATGTTTGTGCAATAATATTTTCGGAAGTTATAACGGAAAAACGTCGAAATTTCGCTTAAATTTTAATTAATTCAAATTCTAATTAAAAATTCGAAAAAAGGGCTCCGAGGTGCACATTCCGAACCTCCAAGGTATGCATGTACCAAATTTGGTAGCTGTAGGTCCAACGGTCTGGTCTGTAGAGCGCCAACACACACACACACACACACACATTGAGCTTTATTATAAGTATAGATAACTTCTAGCTTCCTTTCTATGCAAGTGATCTTTATTGAAAATTTTCGATGTCAAGAAACAGCTTTGTTCGCCTATTCCAGTTGTTTGAAATGTTTCTTCGGTTAATGATGGGTATCATAATTATTGTATGTATGGGTAAAATTTGTTTAAAAACTTTTTCTGCGTAATTTCTATTTTTCTCTCTTTTTTTAGTCTTCACCTTTTGAGGTTCTTAAAAATTAACTTGAAACGACGCAAGTATGCAAACATTAATGATAAAGAATAAGACACATTATTTTCTATTTTAAAATTCATGAATAAAAATGAAAGCTAAAATCAAAAAGAGTGCAAAAGAAGAGTATGCAGAATTTATCATAAAAACAATGAAATTATCATTAACTTTTTCGAACTTATTTGTTGTTGAAAAGGCATAGCTTATTTTGGTGTAACCACATCGACTTAACTCTCATTTAAAATCCTCTTTTGTTCCTAATTTAATGTTAACTAGCCGCCTTTGCCAACCAGCTGGTTCGCCATGAGTAATGCGTTCTAAAATTTTCAATTAGTCGTTGATTGGCCTGAAATTTATATTTTCTTTAAGATGATCGACGGAAAGATCTAAAAGAAGACGTTTACCTAATAACATTCTTTAATTTTTTTAATCAGTCAGTTTTAATTATTGATTTAAAAGACTGATCGATGTAGCAACGTTTATTTAAAATATTAGTAAAAATATTTTGTAAAATATGGCTCACTGAGAAAAGTATGAAGAAATCTAAAACTCATTATTCATAAATGCTTTGTTTCACTAAAGCTACATAAAATGTGATTATTTACTTCATTTAGATCAAATTAATAGTATTAAATAATATATATATGCCTATTAATAATATTTTACTAACTGGCCATTGGACCGGAATCTGAATACATATCCTGTATAAATAAAGATAATTTATCGAATTAATGATTTAAATATTGCAGACGATCATAGAATCCTTTGCCTTGCATTTTTTAAAGAAAATATCACATTTTATATTTCTTTTATTTTATCCAGTCAAGTGCTAAAAGTTGCATTTCTTTAGATTTAATTTGCGATGATAGTTTTTTTTATTTGAACTTCCGTCATTGTTTTCTTTTATTTTATCCAGTCATGTGATAAAAAAAAGCATGGTTAAAATAATTCTTTAAAAATTCTTAAAAATAGAATCTTAAGCTATACAATAAAACACTGACACTATTAGAAAGCTAATTTTTTCATCTTTAAATTGATGTAAAAATCATGTTAGTGCGATGATATTTTCGAAAGTTATAACAGAAAACGTCGAAATTTCGCTTAAATTTTAATTAATTCAAATTCTAATTAAAAATTCGAAAAAAGGGCTCCAAGGTGCACATTCCCGACCTCCAAGGTATACATGTACCAAATTTGGTAGCTGTAGATCCAACGGTCTGACCTTTAGGGTGCCAACACACACACACACATTTACGCATGCACACAAACACACACACACACATTTACGCATGCACACAAACACACACACAC
>JAPMOQ010027759.1:417523-436992 GCA_026543055.1 Argiope trifasciata | reverse complement strand
AAATTGTTATTAAACGCGAGTGAAGTATTTTGAACATATTATAAATAATAAATTATTTAATTTCCTCTGAAAAAACTAACATTCCATAAAACTAACAGCTGTTATGTCATAGTTCTACAATACTGGTTTTAAAACGCATCTGTTTTCAAAGAAGCTGACGTAATAATAATGCAATAATGGTAAAAACAAGTCAGCTTCCAAAGAAACATACATACGCAATAATTATTCAGTACGGGTAAAAGCAGGCAAAAAAATATATGTGATTAAATGATGTTGGTGAATAATACCTCCGCTATTTCGAGCTTCAGTTATTTATTATCTCCTGTCATTCAAAACATTCTAATGAAAACAGGATCATGTTCCCACATGATAATAACCATTTACAAAATTAATTATTACCAAAAAGTAATTGGTAATTTCTTTATTTAAAACAAGCTAGAGCTATCTATTCACAATATTTTACTCGTTCCTTCTAACAAAGGTATTATCCCTTTCCCTTAAATGTTTAAATCTCGAGTAAGACCGGGAATGCTAGATTTTTGGAATCCATTACTTAAGAATTGTGTGCTTCAAAAGTACTAGCAAAGAACATTACTTATTTTGTATTAATTGCATGACATTGGTGGACTATAAATAAGAAATACCGATATTTGTCATGAATCTAGCGTTTTATTTAAATCTATCATGCGATCCTCTGCTAATATTTTGATATCCAGTTTACATACAAATATCAGGATATATAATGAACGAATTAACGCAGTGTTTCACAACCTTTTAGTATTCACGGCCCAATTTTCATTCATAATTTTCATCGCCACCCCCCGTCTCCGTCGCATACAATAAAATGTATACAATAATAATGTATTTTGAGAATTTTGGCGCTAACCTACACTACAACTTTAATTTTAAACTTTACAAATCACCAAGAATACGGAAATTTATTAACATTTTGCAACACTTATCCTCAGCATTGAAAAAAAGAATCCTATGCCTTTTTATTGCTCTTGCGTCCCGCTATGTCGGGCATTCACACGGTTTCGATAGAAGTTTCGATTTGTCTGAAAAGGCTAAAAATTAAGTTAAGAGCTTGCGCAGATGTGAACAAATGTTTTCTCATAGGGAGAAAGTTCTATGACGCCAATTTCAATTCCAGACAATCTCATTCGAGTCGATCCTTCTATCGCTATTGAATCTATTCTGAATGTGTATGTTATATATATTTTCGTGCAATTGCAATTCACCGTATTATATATTCACGGCAGTAGACTTATGCAGAATTATGGATAAATTTTTAACCGAGCGTAAGAGAGCATCAGACTATAGACAAGCATCAACAAGTGGTTCGAGACAAGCATGGCTCCGAAAATAAAATCAAGAAAAATTTCTCAAGAATATTTAAATTTTGGGATCACTAGTACTGAAGTAAATGAAGAAGAAAGGCCCCTGTGTATCATTTGCTCAAAACTGTTGGCGGCAGACAGCATGAATCCTAATAAACTTAAACGACATTTGAATAGTGAAGCTTCATAGTGAATACGTAAACAAACCCAGAGAATTCTTCGAATTTAAATTAATTAAACTAAAGCAAAAATCATTGTTTAAAAAACCTTTGTGAATGAAAATCTTTAATTGCCTCTTACAAAGTTTCATATAAAATAGTCAGATGTAAAAAGCCTCACACCATTGGTGAAGAGCTTATTTTACCAGCCGCAATTGAGATTGTAGAAATTATGTTTGGAGATAATTTTGCAAAACAATTGCAGTCTATACCTCTTTCAAATGATACTGTTGCCCGTCGAATTTTGTAAAAGTTACGTGACAAATTGTTTTTAATACAACTCGATGAGGCAACAGATAGTAATAAAGATGCTCATTTCATTGCCTATGTTAGATTTTGTGATGATTTGTCAGTAGTAGAAGAGTTACTTTTCTGCAAACCTATAGAACTCAAAGCAACAGAACTCGCATTATTTGCTATCTTAAATGATTTTATGAACGAGGCAAACATATAATGGAAAAATTGCGTTGGAATATGCACCGATGGTGCTCGTTCTATGTCCGGAAGATTCCAATGTATTCAAGCACTTGTAAAACGAAAATCACCACAGTGCATCTGGACACATTGCATGATCCACAGAGAAGCTTTGGCTACCAAATAAATGAGTCCTGGTTTGAATATTGTGTTAACTACGGTTGTAACCGTAGTAAATTATATAAAAACGAGACCCCTGAAATCAAGAATCTTTCCGCACTTTGTAAAGACATGGGTAAAGTACATTCAGCGTTACTATTTTATTGCGAGACAAGATGGTTATCACGAGGGACATTTTTGCAACGTATTCATGAATTAAGAGAAGAAATCGCCGTTTTCCTAAAAGAGGTAAACAGACCGGAAGCTGACAATTTTCGCGATAGTTTATGATGAAATTGAGCTACATAGTCGACATAATCGAGAAATTAAATAACTTGAATCTTCAACTGCAAGGAGCAAATACACATATATTGGATACGAGTGATAAAGTTAATGCTTTTAGTAGCAAATTGGAATTGTGGAGCAGAAATTTAAAGCAAGAAAACTTAACAATGTTTGCAAA
Source organism: Argiope trifasciata (assembly GCA_026543055.1). Classification (NCBI taxonomy): domain Eukaryota; kingdom Metazoa; phylum Arthropoda; class Arachnida; order Araneae; family Araneidae; genus Argiope; species Argiope trifasciata. Next base: position 434,398 of record JAPMOQ010027759.1, on the reverse strand, counting down.
TTTGAATGATTGTATTAAAACTTACAAGGCTGAAGAACAACATGTAAAAGTTAGTTTTGTAACCATTGAAAATTATTTAGCAATGCTAGAATTTTAAAAAGTACTTTCTTGCTGACGACAAACTGATATCAAGTTACAAGTGTGCGAGGGATCCATTTCAAAGTACTCCCGAAGGATTCTCAATTGAAGAGGAAGAAACCTTCATAGACGTCATGGCAAGCGGCGAAACCAAAAGACAATTTAGTAATAAATCACATTTTGAATTTTGGGCTGGAGTGGATGATGAGTTTTCTGCACTCAAAACAAGGGCATTTCGCATTCTACTACCATTTTCAACATCTTACCTTTCTGAAACTGGATTTTCTGCGGTGGTTTCTTTGAAAACAAAATGTAGATCTCAGCTAAATATAGAAAAAGAACTAAGAGTGTGTATTTCTAATATTAAAACCTCCTTCGAAAAACTTTGCTCTGCAGGAGAAGCCCAGGGAAGACACAAATAATTATTAAATTTGTTTTTAATTTAGTAAGTTGTTTTAATTTAATAATTTAATTTTTAAATATGTCGAAATGTATTTTCTTTTGTATGTGTGTGTGTGTTCTTTCTTTTCAGTCACTTAATCAATTTTTTTAAATAACATTTTCTCTTGGATATGCTCGAGCCCCCCTAGGGGGGCGCGCCCCACAGGTTGAGAATCACTTAATTAACGAAAGAAATAATTTTATTTCTCAGTTTTTTAAAGAATCTTTTTGAAAACTACGTAATGGGACTACTGTTGTTTAAATATATACACCACGGGGATACCACTTTATTTTTTCAGTTTTTTAATCGGTTCTATTTGAAAATTACATATTAGGACTATTTTTATAAATAAAGATAGTCCTATATTATTTATGCTGGTTCTTTAGATTCAAATCTTCTTTCTCAACTTTAAATAGTTTATTATTTTAGTTCAGGAAGAATAGTTAATTCTTAAATTTCAAATGATTAGAATGAATATTTCTCAAAATTTTAATATTAACTAATTAAAATAATAATTTTATATTCAATCGATTTATTTCTTCTACAAAATGTTTTCAATGAATATCACTTACGGGCATAAACGCAGCAGCTCTTCTTTATTTGGTCTGTACTCTAGCTTATCCAGTTCTTCAAATGCTGAGTCATCGCAAGCTATTTCATCACATATAAAAGCTGTAGAACCTAGAAAAAAAGTAGAAAATATATTGAAATATTTTCAAATATTAATAACAGAGCAATATTTGGTCATTCATAAGACTTAATGATTTCAAAATAATTGTTTTGGTGATTTGCTATTTAGTTCATTTAAATGAATATTGCTATAAAATATAAATATCTAATTATACACAAAGGATTGTAGAAGAAGGATGGTAGAGTCAAAATCTTAATAAAAATAAAAATTCCCTATATATATATATATATATATATATATATATGGGCAATGGGCCAAACTCTACTCGTTTAATTCAAGTGAGGAATCAATATTTCTTAACTGAAGTTCATCACTGCGATGCAAGACATTCATGGTACCTAAAGCTCACGACTTTATTCGTTTAGAAAAAGTTATCAGCTTTTTAAGAGAGTGAACCACAGATTTTTTGAAGGGCCTCTTCTGCTGGTTATGTTTCGTTTTTATTTGTTGCATGGTTTTGGTTATCATTTCCAGTTAGTTAACCAAAAATAATTGCACAATGTTTGTAACTTCTTTTTGTTGGTGAAAAACTAGAATGTTTTAGAAATTTTCTTGAAGAACTTTAAAAGTAGAATATTAAAAAGTTATGTATTAATTTCGGGAATAGGAATATTAATAGGAATTAGTATTAATTTGGCGAATTTATATGGAGAAAATTAGCAATCAAAATTAGCTTAAAATATTTGTTTCAATAAATATCCTTATTACAATTAATAAACATTCCACGCGATAAAATATTTCGTGCATTTTATTAGTTTGTTTAAAATATTATTTATTCAACTACTCATTTTTGTAATTATTACATTAACTAATTTATTTAGTAATGTCTCCAGTGTTCTCCTCTCCTTCCACCATTCAATGAATATTTGTCTGAATTTATTAGCTTTAGATCTGACGGCCTATTCCGTAGAGTGCCTACATACAGGCATACAAATACTCTAATTATTAGTATTGAGAAGAAAACAACATCTGTTCTGCATTCATATAAAAATGCAAATCCTGTTTATATATGCATTAAAATTGCCGTTATTAAATTATTTATGAATGCAATTTATTTCATATACCTAGAAAGCCTTATATTTCAATGTAAATTTATCTAAGATTACAAAATTTTAATATAGGAACAGTTTAAAAAAGTTTTTAAACAAATATTATACAAAACAAACGGTTACTTTTACCTCCTATTGCCAGACACAAGAGCCAAATGAATATCTTCATTTTGTACGTCCAGTTTTATGAGCGTTTTTAACAACAAACAAGTGTGTCGATGTACTTCAGGACTCTACAAATTATGACCTAATTTCTGTTATAATATTTATGTCAAACAAGATTGCATATTAATTAGCGGAAGCAATGGCGATAATAGTTAAGGAAGTTCGCTTAAAGAACAGTTTTATCTGCAATTTTCGTTTTTCTAAGCTGCATTTCTAAGTTTGTTGGATAAACAAACATCCGGATGGATTTTAAATCAATTGGAGCTCATTTTAGTATTATTAAGGTGGACTTGTTTCAGGTTTTCTTAGGGTCATTGCCCTGTTCTTCAATATCAATGTATTACCTATAAAAGTTTAGCTAAAAACAACATTTGAAGTCTGAATGCCGATGCCATTTTCAGTAAGGTTTCGGAATAACCTGGATGAAAGTTTGATTCATTTTAAGGTTTCTGTAAAAAATATTTTTTTCAATTTCAGTATTAAATGTATGGGTTTAGTTTTAGTTTAATTTAGTTATATTAACGTCCCGTTTTAAAGGAACACTAGAGTTATTTTGGGATGGACCTTGTAACTTTGAACCACGGTCAGATGACAAGGACGACACCTGAATTGGCACCCTCTCTCCACACCACGCCACATCAGCGGAATGATGTTTAGCCTGACAGTTTTTAACTTGCAAGAGATCCCTCACACGACGGTTCTTCGGTGGAATCTATTCTCGAACCTGAAAAACTCCGGTTCTGAAGTGAAGACCTTACCACAGGCCACCGCGGCCCTATTAAATATATGGGATAAAGATGATCGATTCAATCGCCAAATTTTGTCAAAGAACTGATTGTGAACATTTAAAAATTTGTTCCATATTATCTTTTGTCTTATAAAGTGAAACATTGTTTAAAAAATTAGGAAGGTGAAAGTAGGTTCCTTTAAATCTTTTATGCATTTATTTTATTTAAAGTAAATCGCTTTTATTGACAGTTTTCAAATTTTATGATTTATCCCTAAAAGATATATAATATATATTTAAAAGACATAAAATGATAGATGTACTAAAAGATATAAATTTTTCTGAAGTTACATTCATATAAATATAATATTTTATTTTATTAAAGCAAAAATTAGAAGATTTTAATTTCAATTGTGTATTTGCATTGCACAACATTAGGCATGATCATTCATATATATTTCACATTTGAATGATTTATCGTTCATACTGTTTACAAAAAGCTAGACACCATTCTCTTCGTAGGATTTAAGGTTTCTCTAATTTTTGGTTCAAACTCTTATACTTCAAATTATTCTTCTGGTATATTCGGGTGTCTGGTGTATTCGTGTCTACTCCGCTACGCCAGATCACGGGGAAGACCGCTACCCTTATGCCAGGATGCCGGCTTGATAAAAATTAATTTGAGAAAACACTATACATTTGGTGATTTTTTTCCATTGCTGAAAGTTAAATAATATTATTAAATTATTATCTGCACAATTTGATAGAGGCGTACTTTACAGGCGTTTACTTTGCAGTAAAAGCCTGTCTCTAATTAAAATGTAGAATGCTAAGATAGTAACGTTTTAGCTGGCACAGTGATGTCGTAAGTCTTGAGTTCATCATGACGATTCATACAAATAATAAGAATATTTTAATTGATCATTAATAAGGCTATTAAAATATTGCAAAATATCAATAATATCAATAATTCCATAAAACATCAAACTATGCATAAATATTTGAATCCGAACTAAACATAATCGTTACTGTTAGTGACCAGGCCCGGTGTCAAAATTTTCTCTGAATAAGTGTAAAGAACTTTTTAAAAACTATAAATATAAATGATTTAATTCATTCCTTATTACTACATCATTTTCATATGTGGTTAGACAGCACAAAGTGGGCCAGTGCCTTCCTTTGAATTCTATTACTCTTCATTCTATTTTTGACATTTGTGCAGTAGTTTCTTTTCTGAATAGCCAGGAAAGCTATTTGCTCTGATCCATCTATCTCGTTTTGGTCTACCTCTTTTCCTATTTGTTAGAGATCTATTTAAAAGCTTTACTTTAAATATTGGACCATCATCTATTCTATATAATGCTGGTTTCCTGGTATAGGGGTAATGTGCCTTTCCCATGATCCGGGCTTCCCTGGTTCGAGGCTCGATTTTGGCGTGGTTGTTCTTCTGTACCTTATCTGTAATATGTATGAATGTGCCCTCCTGTTAAAAGGGACTGTGCAAGTAAATGTGTGGGTATTTCATCTCAATTTGAACTGGAAGTCAGACTTCTGCCTTCAGATGCTCAGGGGTCTATATCCTCAGAAGCTATTGCACCCCTTTTTCGTGGTCACTAGGACACGGCATCGTTATCATTATATGAGCCGCCCAGGTCATCCGGTTTATTTTTCTGAGCTTTATAATATCTGTATCTCTGCAGATTTTATATAGCCCAAAGTTTTATCTTCTTCTCGAAACATTATTGGTTTCTACTTCACCAAGAGTGGCTCATAGAATTTGATTACGTATTAATCCCTAATACGTACAAATAATTTACGTACTAATACGTTAATAATTTATTACCTTCTTATTACGTAGTAATCTGAAATGTTTTGCATAAATGATGACATCTTAATTTGTAAATAATCTAAGCTCATTAAAAGTAAGGATATCCGATTCCCGAATGTGACAGATTGACCTTAATAATGACCTCTAAAATACTTCCTTTTCTTTATCATAGATTTGTTTCCGGTGATTATTTTTGAAAGATTTTATGCTAAATAAAGGTTTAAAAGGAGCGATATTTCGTTTTTGACCATAGCATTCCAGAACCGCATTCCCTGTAAAAAATGGCTTGCTTGGGCTACCTTCTCTTTTTCATCTTAACAGTAAAAGGTACATAATATTTTTGTGACTTTTTTGAAACTAAATATTTTATTTTGTTTCAAATATTCAGAATTTAATATTTAAATAAATATTTTTATACATTTCATACAGTGAGATAAAATTGTTTGGATTGAGATTTTGAGATCACATGAATTTTGAGTTATTCTTTTTAGAATCTTAAAAAACTTATTTTTGATAATGTGAAAACTTATTAAAATGGTTTCAAAATTCTAAAGATGCCTCTTGTAGTTTATATTTCTTCAGTATTACACTTCGCAATTTTTTTCACATGTCTTTTACATTTTTTCAGTCTAGAAACTTATCTTTAAAAATTCTCTATTTATGCTCAAAATTCGAGTTAATATATTCTATGTTTGGTATTTGTGAACTGATACCGTGAAATGCAACTTTTCATTTGAAATTACTTTTATGATTAGCTGAATTAAAATACTATCTTATTACTAGCATTAGATGTCAAATGTCAATTATGCAATGTATTATAATCAAATTTCTAATCTTTCATCAATGTGTTTAATAAGTATTGACATTCATCTGTGAAAGTCGAGAAGTGTCAAGGCGAGTTGTTAATTATATGTCCAATGAGCTTATTTGTACCATTTATACTGGCTTATTATGCATATGCTAATATTTGAATTAAGAGATTTAACTGAATATTATTAACTTATAGGCATGAATAATAAGTTCCTACTTTACGATGTTTAATAATAGTATTATCATTTTCTTTTAAACTTTTCTAGGCTTTCTGGTAATGGGATTTCTACAAAACTGCGATATGAGTATATGTCAGGATTTGGAATTAAGCAGAGATTTTGAGGATATCGGCTACTTGCCAACCACTGAAGAACAATTGAATAAATTATGCCCGTAAGTATATTTACTATGAATGGTAAAGTATGCATCCAAAATAAATTGAAATTAAAAGGCATTTTGAAAGTTCTGAATAGGATAGGATATTTATAAGGTGATTCACATAAAAAAATTCAAAAAAATAAGGTGCGTATTTGACGAATTTTTCAGCTCATATTTATTTCCTGTTCAATATTTGAATAAACTACGGAGATTTACGATGCTAAAAAGCGTGTAGCAACATCGATTAATATTATATTACATAATCTTACACTAATATTCCATTATGAAGCAATGTTAGAATTGTTTTGATAAAGACCACTTTTATTTCTACAGTTTTTATATGATAAGGACAGTACCTGAGTTGATATCCAAAGGATTTAATATACACTAGACCTTGTCTGATCCTGATATGTTTCCGAGAAATTTAGTCTGGACCGTGGACAATCATATTTCAGCAGCAAAACATTAAAAACAAACCAGCACTGCTCTCAAATCTGACAGCGAAAAATGGGTTCAATGCCTTATTTGCAAAATGTTGGTGCAAAACATGTACGATCTAAAGCAGTCTATTATTTGCTCGCGTAACATAATTTATGAAGCAGGCTAACATATTTTATATTGCCCGGTTAAATAATTTTAATATAAATCACTTGCTCTTTATTTCAGTGTAAATCATTAATAACCTCTATTTTTACTATGCCAAGTAAAAATAATTATCAAATCTTGTACATTTTAATTAATAAAATAATGTCAATGAGTAAATCATTGCAGTAATAAATTATAGTTTTTACTGTTACAATAGGAATTGTATATATAAAATACAAAGAAATTAGTTATTATCTAAGAACAGTAAATACTTTAAAATGTAGGTATAAAATTATTGCAATTAGCCCTTTTATATTATCTGAACATTTAGAAAGTAGATGTACAGCACAGCTGCTTTTCTAAAAATGTGATGATGAAATGGCAATTGATATAACACATAAAATATGTCTATTATACATAAAACAATTGTAAAGCTCGTAAAATAGTTTGGCTCTAATATATATATTAATTTGACGCTTGAAAATATTTTAGAGGAAATAACGAATATCATAAAGACATAGATTTAACGAAAACTAATCATAAACAGCATTCCCAGTTTAAATGCTTTAGCCAAGGATAGCTAATTCTCTTATAAAAATTAAAAATAATGTAGGCATAATGTAATAGATCTTTAATAATTACCATTTCATTGAGTTATTTATTTTAACAATGGTCTGTCTTTTAAATTAGGTGACTATGTTAAAAATATCAAAATATGAAACACGAGAATATGGATTTCTTTTTACTTAACAGTATTAGCGTTTTAGCAGTTTTCGTTATAAATCCGTTTCGTTTGTAAGTTCATTTTTAGGAAGTTATATTGATTTTTAATTTCCTCTTATATATGTTTTAATGCTATTTTACATTTTTAAAAAGTTATTTTCTCGAATTCTTATGAGAAGCCTTATAAATTATAAACAAATGCATATTTTTTTTTCAAATATGGTATCGAAATTTCTCAGTTTTGCAGTTCTTGACTACAGAATAAGTAATCTCTCATAATATTTCGTATTTTAAAGTTTCATTTTGTAATATTGTATAGTTCTTTGACGATGTGAAATGTATAGTTGGTTGACGATGTGAAAAAAATTGTAAATTTAATTTAATTTATCATTCTAATTCCAGTACTTAATGAGTGGATAAAAATATAGCTTATTTTTTAGTTCAGGAACAAAATAATATTTTTATTAAGCTATCTGAAAATTTTAAGCAAATCAATTCATAAAGTTCGAAATTAAAAGTCCTCTTTTTTAACCAAAATATATCTTTTTCAATGTTATAAACACTTCAGTCATTGCACTAGAATGCTTTTGATTCATACTTTGTTTTGTATCTTCAATCTTTTTCATTCAAAATTTCAAAAATATGACTCTTTAGGGGTGTTTTTCAAAAAAATTCATCCTTAACGTAATCACACCACTTGAGCGCTAAAAATTCTGAGTACTTTGCAAATATGAAATAACAAATACTAGATTTCTCCTATGTGTAAATTATGATTTACCACAATTTTTATTTGATAAGAAGATTTATATATATGATTGTAAATTTGTTGTTGAAATAAAAGAATTTATCCTAGCATTACTTGCAATTTACAAGTATTTTTCATTACTATGGTTTGCAGTTTGTCTTAATAACAAGCCATGTAATTTTGTTATCTTGGAACCTGATCTGAAGGCAATCAAATGTGCAACAGAAACAATACATTCATAAAATTGCCCATCTTATTTATTGAAGCTTTGTAATTGAAAATATATGTCCAGGTGCAATACTCTGATGAAGAAGAGCACGCTTTTGTAAATCGTGAATCCTTAGTCAACAGTAAACTTTTTTTCAAGAATGTATTGACCATCTTGTTTTATAGTGAAATAAATTTATTAATAGTTATGCTGATTGTTTTTAAATTAAAAAATAGTCTATTTACTTTATTTACATCTGCCTCGTTCTCATTTGATTGACCCTTATAAAAATGGTTATTATGAATTTAAAATAACCAAAACAAAATTAGTAAAATTTGACTAACCTGATTATGCAAATAACCTAACTATTTACTACTACTTGCAGTTTGTCTTAATAACATAAGTCATGTAATTCTTTTATTTTTAGATCTACTCTGAAGGCACTGCAATGTATAACAGAAACTATGCAGTCATGTTCAGGAAGATCCATTACCGAATTGTCTACTTCAAATAACAAGACTGTCGCTGGATTTACACATGGAGTAGTTACTACCGGGAATCTCATTATTGATATTTGCACACCAGGAACTGATTTTCGTGACAGTAATATCTTATTTCATTCATGATTACGGTTCTGCATTATTTTAAATATTTCATATTAATCAGTAAAACTAATTTAATCATTTCTTTAAGGATCGGTGCAATAATTATTGCTATTTAAATCAAAGGAAATTTTACCTCCTCTATAGAACTAATCGGTTTCTAATGTAAGCAGTTAAATGACCGTCTTCCTTCGCCATATTTCATATGAACATAAACATGCTCGACTGCTTTCGATTATATTAGAGATCAAATTACATAATGTCAGAAATATTGCTTATACTAATAATAATAGATCAAACAGCGGATTTTTTTTGTAATTTGTGACACGTAATTAGAAGCTATTTTTAGTATTTAATTTATAAGAATAAGGGCTATTTAGTTCACTTCTAACGTTTTATGAAATTATATATAGATATATATATATATATTGCTCCTTTTCTGGCTCTCAAATTACTGCAGAAAAAAAACATTCTATATTTCACGCATGTGCATTTAATATTTATTTTTTAAAGATACTATACTTGCTTCAATATTTAAAGAATTCATATTAATATTTTATAAAATGTTTAATTAATTATTAAAGAATTTTCATAACTTTTAGTCGCATATTTTGCATTTGGTATTTTCTAAAAGAATATTCTATAGCTTAAGAAATTGCTTGAAATTTTAAATCCTTTTCTACTAGTTGAAAAAGTAGTGAAAAAAAACTCTTTTTCATCTTCATCAACTTTTGGCCGATCTTCAAAACATTCCCTTGAACAAATGTTCGCATTAAAATGAGAGTTTAATAGAATATATTATGTGGCAAAATTCGAAAGCATTTCGTCCATTCTCTCTCGACGTATTTAGAAAATGTGTAAATCCATAAGTGTCTGATATTTTTAACTTCACTGTGTACGTTTTCTTTTGCTAACGTATTTCTAAATTTTAATGCATATAAACAGGTTATCTGGCCAACATAGTTTGCTTTAAAGACTTGGTGACTGACCCTGAAGCTGCAATCAAGTGTAATCGAGAAGCTATGAATGTGTACAATACATACAAGCAATCAAGAGATGTTCTGAGTAACGAAATTACTGATGAGGACGATGAAAATGAATCCTGCATGTAAGTTTGCCATTGATCAATTTTTATGGCCACAAAATTATTTTGCCCAACTTACTTAATTTTTATAACTTTGTATCAATTTATAAAGGGTGGTCATAACTCGTGTCCATATCAGAAATGACTGAACTGAAAAGATAATAAAATACTTACATGCATTAACTTCTCCCAAACAATTTTATTCAGTTTCCAATTTTTGAAAATATAAATATATATATATATATAATTAGTCAAATATTAAATATGTAGTTAGAATTCGGTCTCGCCACTAACCGGTCGAACATTTCAGATTTTACTTTTTCGAGAACCCATATACATGGGTTTTAGTCGTTAATATCTTCTAACTTTCGCCGTATGCACATGATCTTTATTTGAAGATTTTCTAAATCAATAAACAGCCTTCACCAGCCATTATATTGCTTTGAAGCTGAAATTTAACATTATCTCGATATCTGTGTGTTAATGTTGCTATGTTTTTGTATTAAATTTTGGTTACAACAAAAGTAAATGATCGAGCGTAATCAAAATTTCATATACCAAAGCTATCAAAATACAATTAATACACAATATTTTTGGAATAAGCATCTGTTTTTAAATTATTGCATGCATTTGTTGCAAGATGTACAAAATTTCTTGTTTCGGTAGCTCTGTTTATTATAACAAAATTGTTTATGTTTTCCTGCATGCACTTTTTTAACCTAGGACATTTTTGTGTAAGAATTACAATAAACTCAATAAAACTAACTGTTCGGTAAACAGTGATAAAACAACGGTAACGCAGAATAACTGTTAAATTATTCGATCTTCTATTGCGGCCACAGATGTGAGAAGTGACTTGTTAAAAAGTTTTGGAGAGTTATTGGATATTATAATTTTTACAATAAAATAACGAAAAATCCATAATAATCTTACAATTGACTCTTTGTGAGAATTGGTGATATGGTTATTCTCCACGATTTTTAACGCTGGGCGTTGTTAAAAAGATCCTCGAAGTTTTGTAATGCTTCATTGACAAATGAGATATCTCAATTTCTGTTTTCACTTCTTGAAACTAAAATATCGTTCTCTGAATTTAAAGTGAGCACTTTATCGGTGTGCGAATATAATCGGCGGGCGTATTCTAGATATGGTCGATGGTCATATTCTTGTCACAATAAGTTGAATATCGATATTAGTCATATCTAAGATAATTTTAGCAGACTACCAACCTTTCTAGATAAACTCCCCATCTAATTTAATAATCTGAAATTACAGTTTTTATTATTTTATATTCAATATAGGTTTTTGGATATTGTGTTACGTAAGAATATTGCTTCGCCTCTCACTTATAATGCCGTCTAGCTGCATATGTAAAATTCATTAGACCTTGTATCGTTGATGCATCATCAACGCCCAAGGCAAGCTCAAAACTAACTGCCACAAAGCGAAAAATCAATAAATTCTTTAAATTTCAAAAAAGGTCCGTCATCATTAGAACCTCAGCAGATTGAGTCGGTTCAACTCTGAGGGAGCAAGTTTTAAATATTACAATATCCATACATCTAAAGAGCACTTCAAACAATAAGTTTTTTCTTAAGTATGCCAAGAGAAATCAAATTTTTACTACATCTGTCGTTAGCTAATCTTTGACAACCATATCCTAGAAGGGCACATAATCAAATATAATAACAATAATACTTTCTCTTAAATCTCCATAAATGCTTAGTTAATTTTACTAGCAAAAAATTGACAATAGTTTCAGGAAATCAGAATTTCACAATAATCTGAGAGTGTTTCCAATAAATAATGTTTTAAGATAAATTTCTGAGGGAAGATGGATTAAGTAAATAAGTATCAAAGAATAATAGTTGATTTTTCTAAAGAAATTTTGGGTCAATAAAACTTCGAGAGAGAATTAATGTTTGGTACGGTTTCCATCTCAGATAAGAAAATAAAATTTTGAACATCAAGAATAAATGAGCATATGTTCTTACATGATTATAAAATAATATTACATTTCTAGAAACCTGCACAAAAGAAAAATAGTTTTTATAGACTTCTATAATGTCAAAGAAATTGAAATTCTTAATATACTTTCTTTCCACTTTCAATATAGATAAAAAAAATTCGAACTCTCGATTTCGACAAATTTCCACGTTTCAGACTTTCCTGAGTTCGAAGAGCACATTTTAAAAAATGTCTATTTGATAACTGTATCTGAAAGATAATTAAAAAGCACTTCATTATAGAGGGATCAAACTTGGGTATACGGTCATTGCATCAAATTTTAGATCTCTATCAGATTTTGAATGGGATTCAATGGGATTATGTCTGCTAAGCTCCTAGAAGAAAATGTAGCACTTATAACTACAAAACAAAAAGAATTGCATAGATATGTTGTTGCTGTTACTAGCCGTCATCTTGGCATAGGGGTAGCATGTCATGACCGTGATCTGGTTAGATTCCCGGCTCGGGCATGGTTGTTATTCTGGGTTCTATCTGTGATTGTGCCCGCCTGTAAAAAGGATTTGTGCAAGTGAATGTGAACCATGAAGTAGCTAAGTAGTAATCTTGGCCCTAGTTGGGGCTACTGAAAAAGCAAAGGACGCTAATTTAGGCTTAAATTGCTGTCAGCTTTCTTTCAGATGGCTTGTAAAGTGCCGCAAGAAACCAAAACATTTGTGAGATATAAAATAGGTATACAAATTTAAAGTCTTTGGTATCGGTATTTATCACAATTTGAGTCAAATAGCTAACTTTAGATTTTTAGAAACATAAAAAAACGCGATAATTCGAAAACGCAAACTTTTAAATATATCAAATTTGGTTTGGCCTTTTCTGAGCACAAGTGATGTTTTGTATCAAAGTTTTGTTTCAATCGATCCGGAAAAACGCACTTGAAATAGAAATTGGATTTTTGGATAACAGGAATTTATCCCCCCCCCCCTAAAAAAACGATGAAACGATATATTCAGTAAACATACTAAATGTACGCCAAAGGTTGGTGTTTCATAATCATTGTATGAAATGTCATCCAAGGCATTCTTTGTGATAACAGTTTAATTAGAAAAAAAGTTGCGAAAAAGTTTTGGGGAGGCATTCTTTCTGGTTTATTACATGATAACCATGTTTAAAACATGCTTTCTTTTCTTTAGGGTTTCAGCATACAGGTTTGCATGCTTCGCTTCTAAACTTCATGACAGATGTGGCGAAAATGCGCGCAAAACATTCGTGGACACTCTCAAGAAATTCCAGTTTCTGAAGTTTAGTGATTGCACTGAGGCCCACATTCACAATCTCAGAACTGAATTCCTGGAGTCCCTGCAACTGGAAGAGCAGAGAAGAGATATATTTTCTTCAGTATTCGAATCGAAGAAACGAAGGAAATAAATCTTAGATTTAAAAAACAAATCAATAAAAAGTCATTTTGAATGTCGGTAAATTGCTGTATTCGAATAAATGATCTGTCACAATTTTGTAAACATTGGTTTTCATCCTTTAAACTGAATATTAGGCTCTTTAATAAAAATTTTCATTTCTAATAGATTTTTTGAGTCATTTATACATCTTAGACTATTTGTAAAAACAGAATTTATGGTTAGAAATGGAAGAATATAGATTAAAATATTTTGTTCAAAAGTTCAGAGATTTTACTGAGCATGAGAAGCAGATTCAGGGGACTGTATAAAAATCAAGATTTAATAATATTTCTTAGCATTGAAGTTATATTTTAATTAACATAAAATACAACATTTTACGATATTTAAAGCACTTTGGGGATACGAGTTGAAAAAACGGTGGGAAAATAGCTATATTTTTGAATATTTGCATTAAAAAAACGAAAAAAATATCTATGAAGCCAAACTAATCCAGTTAAGGAAGAAAATACTTGAAAATGAGGGGATAAAAGCTTTTTATTGGCTTAAAAAAAGGTATTAAGCAAAAATATTTTAGTGTAGAGGTTTATCCAATGATTTGATTTGTATATTGAAAGTTAGCTTAAAAATACATTATCTAGACCCTTAGTTAATAAGTAAGTTGTATTTATGCACATTCTTTAACTATTGGGTTTCAAATAACGAACAACATGAAATTTTAGTTTTTTTTAACATTCTGAAACCTTTAAACAATTTTAAATAAAATATCTGAAAAGGAATATAATACTTATTCTCTATTCAAAAGCTGCAAAATGTATTGAGAAATTATTGTACCAATTTTGAGCAAATAATATACATTAAATTTTAATTTACTAGGGTTTTCGCAAATTTTTTTCATCAAAGGTAAGAATGTGAGCTTATAGCATCTAAAGATGTAAAATAGCATTAAAACATATATGTCAATGCAAATATAAAAAATTATTAAGACTTCCCCCGAAATAGACCTAGAAAAAATTCTAGCAGTTTTATAAAGAAAATTTTTTAAACAGTAAAATTATTAAATACAAAAAAATCATAATTTCTCAAAAAAATCCACATAATTTAATTTATTTTCCTAGCTATTTTACCATGTTTTGAGAAGATAATTTTTTAAATTATTTGCTGCTTCTTTGTGAAATAGTTGAGATCCTCTTTTTCTTCAAAGTTCACTCATCGGCTACCATTATCACAGGTTGCCAAGAACATTCCTATTTTTTAATATCAAAATATTTCTTCCACCATTGAAGAATCATGGGTTTGGGAGTTAAATTATTTTATCATTTAATTTTAACTTATTTATAGGAAAAGAATATTTATTTAACAAGGAAAAACTTTTACCATCTGAATTATTGATGCAAATTGGGAATATAAAGAAAAATATCCGAAATTAATTCCCGAATTTTCACTTGAGTGGATTTTATTCTGTCCGTTTATTTCCTCGCTTCAATTTTTTAGAAGGTAACTGCTGAAGTGACGCTACGGCTTAATTAGATTTCTTCCATTAGGCAGCAATTGTTGTTCTATAAATTTATATACATTTTTAATTTTCATAGGTTGCCAAAATTTGACAAGATACTTATTACAGATAATCATCTTAGGCGATCAGTTGATTCGACGAATTTATTCGTTATATTTGATTTCAGATAAACAACTTTTTATTAATCTATATTCGCGATACCGTCAAATCGGATGATATTACAGTTGTTTTATTTTAATAATCTGTTTATGTTCTGCTTATGATGTACATGAATTTTTTGAATGGGGTCATATAACAACATAAAGACATTAAAAACATGAATATATGGTTCAACCTTCTTCACAGTATTGTATCTCCATTCTTTATTGCCATTTTGAGCTGCACAGATATTAAACACAATCCTTTTTCTTTAGCTTTAAACAGCGGAAGAAAATCACACAAATTGAGTATTTAAGAAACATTGTAAACAGTTTGACTATCAGCGCAAAAATGTAAACTATTATTGAAAATTAGACAAAAAAAGTTTTAAAAATTGCTCAAATTTTGCAAGAATTTGTGATACTATTAAATAAGAATTCTAAAAAAGACAATTTTTGAACATTTTTTTTTGTAAAGGTATAAATTTTTGTACAATAATATTTTCCGAATTAATCGCAAAAAAGTCAAAATTTAATTTAATTTTTAAATGATAAAAAAAAATTTAAATCCATCTTAGATACACATTTCTACTCTTCAAGGTATATATGTGTCAAATTCAAACAATCTGACAACCAACACATACACACATATTTATCTTTGTTATTAGTATATATATTGGTAATTACCCATATCTAAAAAATTGAAAACATAACATTTTAAAGGATAAAATTTCACAATTTTGTGTGGATGCCAATTTTCTTTGTTGCGGAGTTAACGCTTGTATTTACTTATAATGAAAAAAAATTATTTGACTAAAATGATAGCAGCAGTCAGTACAGCGAACTTACCTGACTTTTAGTTGACTGTAAAGGAATATTCTTTAAGTTATTATGGAACGACGCACAGTAATCAATTATAATCCAATAGCATTGCCATAAAAAGTAATAGAATGCTTGGAAAGTACATAAACTGATTTCTTATTTTTAAGTTGTTTAGCTGAAATTTAAAAGAACTGGGGCATATTTGACAATGGAAATTGCAGAAATTTCACTTGTAAATTATGGAGATTTTTTCGCTATAAAAATTTAAATATCTGATAGAAAAATTAAGGCATATAGAACAAATGATTTATTTTAATCATAGAATAGTAGAAAATTATTTGATTCTTAAAGTATATGTTTTCAATGATATATTGAATGCGTGTTGTGGTGTGATAACTTTCAATTTCATAACCACAAATTAATACACTCAGAATAAATAATTCTGAATAATCCTAATCCAAAATAAACCCGATATAAGAACATAATTACAGTGAACTTGTTTTCATTTAAATATGCTAATAATAAAATTTTCAAAAAACAAATAAACAAACTCAAGCAAACTCAAAGCATATTACTAAAAAATCTAAAATGATACATGATATTTTACATAATAATTAGCCTCTAAAGTTTAAAACTACTGTGAACAAAAATGTGTTTAACTGCCCATAATGCTAGTTAATGTTGCAAAAAAATTTCAAATTTCATATGATTTTATTGTATGGAATACTTTCTAAGTGTAAATCCATTTGAAGAAAATGTGTTTCGAGAAAAATGACAAATACTCTATCCTTCTATTATAAGAGTTCCTGTTGGAGTTACTGTAGAAAAACAATTTCAAAGCTATACCAATTATACATTAATAGTCAGTGAACTACCCAATACAATACATAATAAAATAAAAACATTCA
>JAPMOQ010027759.1:305940-407523 GCA_026543055.1 Argiope trifasciata | reverse complement strand
GGATTTTAAGGAAATTTTATAGCTAAGGAATATAAATGTTAAGGAATATGGACAGCTATGGAATATTAACTCATTTTAAAATCTATATAGATTACAAGACAAAGAAAAAATTATAGTACCTGGAAATTTAAAATAGTTGAAACGAATTTTTACACTTTTAATGATCTTCTGTCGTTATAGAACTTTCCACACTAAAAAGATTCGCCCTCAAGATAAAAAAAAAATTGACTAGGACAGTAAAAAAAAAGATTTTAATGTCAGACAATTTATCACAATAATGAACATGGAAAAATATAAAGAAAAACACTTTATCTGAAATCAATTATAATGAATATTCCAAATGTACCGGGTGTTCGCTTGAGGTGACAATAAAAGAAATGTATCTTTTAAAAAATAAATTGTTTCTTATTTTAGGGTCACAGCCTACACATTGGCATGTTTCGCATCTCAGGTTCACGACACTTGCGGCGAAGTTGCCTTTAAAACCTTCGTAGACACTATGAAGAGATTCCAGTCCCTGAGATGGAACGAATGCACTGAAGCTAACATTAACAACCTCAAAACAGAATTCCTGGACTCCCTTGAGTTGGAAGAGCAGAGGAGAGACATCTTTTCCTCAGTTTTCGAATCGAAGAAAAGGAGGAAATAAAGAACTGATTCAAGAAACGTCTGGATGAAAAATGCTTTCTGATCTTGGATACTTGTTTTTCAGTTAGCAATTATTTGTTAATCATTAATTTTTATTCCTTAGATTGACGATTGCTCAGTTTTTCTGTTGCATGTAATAAAGATATAATTAATTTTTATGAGTTTTTAATTATTTAAAAAAGTGGTACACAGTTTGATTTTTTTTCTTTTGTCGAATTGTAGAAAAAAACGAAATAATTAATCTATTCAAGAAAGTTTGGATGAAAGATTCTTTCGACTTTTGGATACTTGTTTTGCAGTCAAATAAATATTTTTTTTTTCCTTCCTGTAACGAGAGTGTTACTATTTGGCTAATCTAATATACCCTTGATATTTTTTTTTAACGGTGGACAAAAGATATTAAAAGAAAGTCATTCAAAATAATTTATAATTTTTTCCAAGCGAATTTGAATTTTTTTGTTTTAATAAAATATTTTGTGCTTTATAAGAAATTTTCAAGAATCTTTATAATTGTCAATTTTTTTCCTGCCAATAATATGAATTTTTTAAAAGTTACTCAAACATATCATCGAAGAAGATATTAAATTTATTATAACGTATGATGCAAGCCATGTTCTGTAAAATATTATTGATTGGAAATGGAGAAAATTATCAGTAAATTTCCAAATTTTAATATCTTTATCATTTTGTTCTTATTATTTCTTTCGTAATCGAATTTGAAAATTCATTAATGAAATTTGTGAAAACGAATAAACGTCTATTAACACAAATTGCATTGCATATAATAAACGACTACTTTTCTTGTCTTATATTTTTAAATTTTTGAATAAAATATTTCAATGACAAAATATATCCAAATCCAGAATATCTATTCTTATCATAGCCAATAGCTACGTCTTAAACTGTTAGAGATAAGCATATAGTTTCAGTTGGAAAAATGCTTTAACTGACGAGAATGTTTATATTTTATGTTATAGGAGTCGATAAATGTGTTTTTCACACATTTAAGAAATACGAACAAATAAAAAGTTAAGAAACTTAGTTTTTTGTACGTTCTTATTACTTTGTACGGTCCAGTCTGTCATATTAAGTTAAACAATTATCTGCGGTCTTAAACATAAACACAGTGTTTTATAATTAAAATTGACATAATTATTGCTACAAATCTATATGTAAGTCAAATACAAATTTATTTCAAGATATAATATGATAAAGTACCACAACACCGTATAATTTGCATTTGTATATAGTCCCTTTAACTATCACGCGGCTCCGAAATGGTCTGTAAAATTAATTTAAAATACTGATTTAAACTTCATATAAGTGGGTCAATTTCAGTTGAAGAAGAATGCATTATTTTGTTTAAAATTTAATCACTTAAAATATTTTATTAAAAATGCGACTGACAGAATAATGGGATTGTATAATAAGTTAAAATTTGTAAAATTTTGAAAAATACATTTATTGAGTCAAACAAAATATAATACTCCTTTGTGAATCTCCATACATTAAATATCACTAAGTATAATAGATAATTTAGAATTATACTTGACCTTGGAAACAATTAAAAATACAACAAGCTAAACAGATGAAAATAGATATACATTTAATATGCTAAAATTTTTGATTTCCATTCATTGTTTGAAGAATATAATAAATATAAAGTAAATATATGCATTAAATATGTATGTATTGGGTTGTTCGGAAAGTAATTTCGTATTTTTTTGTCAAAATGAAAAGAATTTTTCGTTTAATGAATAAATTATTTATTAAATTATAAAATTGCCATTCTGGTCTAATACCTTTTGCCATATTTTTGGTAGTAACATGATTACACGCTCATAAAAATTTTGGTCTTTGCTGTAAAAAAAACTGATCGAGGTGGTTTTTGGCCTCCTCATTTGAAGGAAAAATTTTGCAAATCAGTTCTGGTACTGATGTACTGTTAACACATCTTCTCCACACATATTGGCTAATTTATTTCTGGCTTGAACAGCATTTTTACCTTTTATATAGCAAAAAAGAAAAAAAATGACGAAAATGCTGTTTATTGCTCTCCATATTTAAAAGGGCACCATCCAAAAACTACTGCGAAGAATCAGCTGCACTTTTTCACACTCAAGCCTTGCTATATTAGCTCTTAAAACATAAAATAATTTTGCGGTTTAAGTATGAAATTGGGTGCGAAAAATGCAATTAAATCCTTTGTCAGGAAAAAACGAAATTACTTTCCGAACGACCCAATAGATGCATTAAATATATATATGTACATGCATTAAATATGTATGTACATGCATTAAATATGTATGTACATGCATTAAATATATATGCATATACATTAAATATATATGTAAATGCATTAAAAATAAATGCATATGCATTAAATATAAATGCATATGCATTACATATAAATGCTTAAATATTAAATATATGTATGCATATGCAAATTACATCAAAACCTAGATCGATAAATTTTTAATTCATTTTTATTACTAGAAAGTATAATTATAATTCATTCAGGACCAAATCTGTCAGAAAATTAATCGTGAGTTGGGCTGATTGCAAACAGCTCAACTCACTTTGGTCAATTTCAATACATTATTTTAATTTTAAAATTGGAAGTTGTTTTAAATTAAACAGGAAAACAGGTATTTCCACCTTTTTTTTCCCTAAATTTTGCAACTACTCAAATATAAGCTGCAGATATTGGAAATTTTAGGTAGATTCCTATAGGAAGACTATCTTTTGCAATGGTTCTCACGACATGACTTGAGGAAAATTTTTACAGATCTTCACCTATCACAGCTCTTTAAATCCCTTAGAAGCCACCCATCGCTCAAAAGTTTATACATATGCATGTATAAAGCTTCTTACATGTAATCTTGTGAATAAGATAACAGCAATAATTTCCTTTTGATTTTAACCAGATTGGAATACTTTATTAAGAATGCGCAAATCTCGAATGAGTTCGTAAATGGGCCATCTAACTCAAAGAGGGCAGAAATGGTGTGGGAGAAGAAGGTTGAAATATCCACTTCGCCTTAACTTTCTTAATATTGCAGAAACGAAAATAAACCAAATTAGCTAAATTAGTGCCTCATTAAAACGAACAACTTTTGAATATAAATTTATTCGATAACTGCAATATCTTAGAAGATAGAAGCCAAAATGTGATGTTCAAGTCCTAATTTTGCCTGAAATTAGATTCACGAAATATTTACTTTAGATGAAAAGAAATTTACCTTTTTCTTCCAGCTTGCCGAGAGGAATTTAAAAAAAAATTTAGAATCGACATTAAAGCTGCAGATCTGTATTGATTTCGGACAATGTTGCACTCCCTGAAGCAATCAAGATTCGTAGCCAAATAAGTAAAAAAAAAAAAGAGAGAGAGAGAGAGAGAGAGAGAAATTTGAAGGCAAAACACAGCTGCTGTTTGATTTTTTTCAGTTTTTATCCTTTGTGCTTGAAAGTAATTTATAATTTTTGAACAAAAGCACTAAAGGGCAGAACTGAAAGCAAATCAACGCGCAATAATCAAGATTGAAGAAATGTAAAATCATCATAACAAAAACTCCTTTCTTCATTAAGGCTAAATTGTTAGCTCAAGGTCACCTTTAATTCAGGAAGCCCTTTATATGTCCCACTTCGAAACAAAAGTTGAAATAAAATAGATAATGAATATAAATTAGGACTTCCTTTGGCGCTTCGTCTTTGTGGCGATGATTTTCAACCGTAACCTCGTTTTTTTTACTTATAAAAAGGAAACTAGCGAAACGAAAGTTTTTAAAATTCCGTTCAACAAAATTGTGTTTTGACTTAGAACAGCGCTTCTAAATGTTCAACATGATAATTTTCGTTTTTCTTCTATTCTGTATGGCTAGAAGTAAGTTTATTCCTTTTATTTATGGATTTAAATTTTTATATTGGAATGAAGCAAAAGTGTTAAAATAGTTTAAAACTTTAATTGGGAATTGCTATTTTTAAAAATAAATCCTCACTAACACGTCATCTTGCTTTGATCGGTATTGATTTCCATTCGTTTTATTATTTATAAAAAGGAAAAAATTAAAGTCTATTATCAAAAATGCTGTAGCATGATAATGATCTAAATTTGTACGAATTGTATCAGGTTTATCTAGTATGAATGATATCAGCCATTATATTGCAAGCCAAACGATGTTACTTTAGAAAAATTACAAAATGAATGGAAAACTTTAGATTATATCATGTTTAAGGATACATTTGAGTTTTGACATATATTATAATCTGTTGTAATAAATATAAATAGTGTAGTAGTGTTGGCATCCTGTTTTATTTTTCATTTATTATTTAATAATAAATAAAATATATATATATTTTAGTCACATAAGGTTTATCAATATATTCTCAACGCTTAAGTATAATATGATTTTAGCGCCGATAAAAATTATCGTTGCAAAATTTCAAAAAAAAAAAAATGAAAAATTTATTTAAACCAGATTTAGGAAAAGCACAAAAATTTAATTGAATTGAAAGGCTAAATTTTGAAGTAAAGTGGCGAAGACAATATTTTTTGAGTAATATTGTGGTTCGAAGTTGTTAGAAACGAATAAAAAAATTTCAGCTAATTTTTAATTAATTAACACCTAATTTATTCAGCTAAATCAATAACAAAAATGTCTCTCAGTGCCTTCAACTAATCTTTTTTTTAAAGTTTTGTCCGGAATCTGATGCCCTTCAAATAAATTATCTCGGAACACCTACTCCCACTTTCAATTTTGAGAATTATTGCAAAAGCAAAATTTGCCAACTTTAACAACTTGACAGACAATCAATTTCACCATTTTTCAAGGTCAATCGAAATCCTGTATAATTATTGTGTAAAGATAATTCTACGTAATATCTTTTTTTACTTGAGTATATGGAGTTACAATGAATGTATTGCAATCGCCGAAAAAATTCGAATTCAAAATTTTGTCAAATCTCCACATTTTAAGAGGGGAGAATGTGGAGAATTTACTTGAGTTCAAAAACCCTTTTTGGTATTATATTGTACTTCTGTCAGTCTGTGAACACGAAAATTCAGAAAATCTTTGAGCTATATACATAATATGTTCTATTTAGTATCTTGATTTTTTTTTTCTAATTCCTCTCAATTCTGAATGAAATAATTTCATAGGAGCGGTGTCTGTCAGACTGTTCGAGTACAAGTGAGTTTAATGACTGCAAAACGGAAAGAAGACGATAGATAAAATCTGGTACACATATCTAGCATTTAAGAAACAAATTATTATCAAATTTTGCTTCAGATTTGTCGATCTACATTTTCGCAGGCATGTAAACGTAATAATTTAAAAAAGCAATGAAATTTGTTATGTTATCTAATGAATTTAAATGGGGTTCAGTGTCACTTTGCGATTTAAATGACTCGGAAAATGAGTACAAAATATGTATCTGAAGGATTGATTTAGTAAAAATGCTAGATTCGTGCCAAAAGAAAACTATACTTGTCTGAATCTATTGACTATTTCTCGCCAAAGCAATACAAGGCATTCTCGATCTTATCCAAGATTTATAATTTTAAGTCGCGGGGAAGACAATAGAACTTTTATTGGAGTTTTTAAGAGGAAGTTTCAATCTCGATTGTTATCTAATGCAGCTCATGAAAGCTGTTTGTCATCATTTTATTAATAGTATCAAGATGGCAATCAATTGATCGTCCTAATGCCAGTCGATGTTTCTAAAAGCCTTTTCTTATGAAATTTCAAGAAATAAGTATATATAATTTGATAATTCTCGATAAAATGGCTTTTTTTGTCGAACGTTTGGAACTATTTTTGCATCATTGAATTTATAGACAATATATGTCCTGTAAAACTATATTAAAATGTGTATTATTACCGGATTAAGAATTTTCATACTGCATATTCTGAATTGCCTACACAGTGATCAATCCTTATTAAGCTCAAATAGCATCGAGTGCTTCTTTTTCTCCTTCACAGCATGTGGTAGTTTTTTACATTAAGCACTTCGAAGTATTCAAGGGTTAATAACATTTTTAAGTATAAGACCATGACATGGAATGTGTAGTAAGTAAACATTTGTAGGTTATAAATATCCATAAACAGGCTTATTTCATTAAACTTACTGTCAAATATTGCTGCAATTATCATGAAAAAGTTATATCCTAATTAAAAAACGAAAGCTTCACAAAGTTGAGAACACTTAGAAATTTATAATTGTCTAACATCTTCAGCTATATTTTATGAATGGGACAAAATATAAAATTTCATATGCAGACTGTTGAAGGTATGAATACCTATATATAACAAAGAAAAAAATAATTATACCAAAAGCTGTCTATGCAGTATCTTAAGTACATGAAAGTCAGCATATTAAAAATTTTGTATGTGGACCAGGGGAACATAATTATCATTAATAGTAGATGTTTTTTTTTAGTTTCGTGCCAGATGTGATTCGTTTATGTGTATTCATTTCTTTAACTAAAAGGAATTAATTGTTGAATAATCCGATTTTCCCACATTCCTTATTTTTCCGTCGAAAACCCCATTCAATTACTTTATAATAGAAAATTTTTGAGGAATATATACTTTCCATGCTTTCCACATCATTTGTTTCCATTCTTCTCGATATTTTTCTTTGAAGGTATCTCCCAATAGATACATCAATTTTATGATCAGCAACTGTAATAATGTTCTAAAATGTTTATAAAATAAACTTCATTGCCATACTTCCTGTAGCTAAAAGTAATTATTGACTTTTAACTCAAATTTCGATAGCTCGTTGTTTTGGAGTTGCCAATAAAAGGATGAATAAAGGAGGTTTATATCGTATAATGTGCATTTTCATATCTCCAAAATTGTTTAAAGGGAAAGTATAGAAAAAAGAGAGAACAGTTTGACATCCAAACATTCATTGAATTGAAATACATAAAGAATTACATTTTTGGCAGATTTTTTATATTTTTTCTTGTATATCTTTAAGAGTATTTGTAATTTATGCAACTAAGAACGTATATTTTCCCTATATTTTATAATTCATAAAAATATTATCAAAATTATTGGCTGAAGGAGTTTTTGAATTGTGAACGTGATTGTATTATTCGTAATAACTTAAAATTTTTAATCTTTAAAAATAAGAACACAATGTATATTTTATTTGAGAAGAATTTCTTACTTTCAATTTATGTCTCTGGTGTGAAGGCCCTGAGTAAAATGAGGAATTACGGGCCTGTACCTTTGGTTCTGTGAAATGAATACCTTTGGAACATGAAATACCTTGGAAACAAAGCTAATGTAACAATGTCCCAATGGTGCAAATCAGGTTCTTAGATTGATGATGTTTACTTTATGATTCATTGTTGTTGGTTGATCATTGAGATATAATAGACTTGCCTCTTGTCAGAGGGAAGTGTGTTTTGTGTGAATAACCTGCAAATATGATATCACACTTTTAATTTGATAACGTATATCAATAATAATAATAATTTCCATGGAATAATTTCCCAGTGTAAGATCATTTATTATCTCATAACCCTGTCTGTCACATCAAAGGGTTACCCTGTCAATTATACCTGTTATTTCTAATCAGTTTATCTCAAGATTAATCCATAAAGTGATGAATTTACTTAACTTGTAATATTTTTAACTAAATGGTAAAAATAATCAAGGAAAATAAAGTCTTTCTAAGACAATTTTTTAAATCCTCACTATTATCAGGAAATACAAAATTTTTACTATATAAAAACTTTATTAGATTAATACTTATTTTATGGTTTAGATATATGGACCCTGATCATAGCTTTGAGAAAATAAAATAACCCTATCAGAAAGAAAAATTCTGCGAGTAATTCTTGAGAGGATAGAAATCAGGATTTTGAATAAGCAAATATAACTTTAAACTATATAAAATCTATAGACAGACAGATTTTATATTATTCATTAAAATAAATCGGATGAACTGGGAGGTTCATACATTTAGAATAGATGACGATCCCATTTTAAAAAAATCTTTCATATAAATCTCTAACAAGTAAGAAATGGTGTAGATCCAAGATGAGATGGATGGAGTTAGTGGAAACAGATTTTCTGGCTATCCAGGACAGAACCTGGTGCTCAAGTGTCAAAAATATAATATGAGGGGAAAAAAACTAGTGGAAGGCACTGGCCCACCCTGGGCATTCCAGTCAAATATGATGATGATAAAAGAATCAATAGTCAGAAATAGCCAAAGTTCTTGTGTTTAGTTATTTTTTCTTGAAAAGGAATTATTGCTGGAGAATACGAAGCACGAGGTCAAGTCATTTAGACGAAAGATTTATTAAAGCAAGCACCCAACTGAAAATATTTTAAATTTATCTTCTAAACTAACTGTACATTTCAATGTTAAATTCAAAGCCGTAATAGTATATCGAAGACAATCTGAAAGAGAAACAAATCTAAAAAATATATAGAAATCTGAATAGGAATTATTAAAATATATGGAATTTTGCTTTTTGTTTGAAGAAGGATAATTAATTCATAAACCCATTCTCAAGCACTGTAATTTTAAACTCAGTTTATTTGATGTTCTTTAAACTTTATGTTCACTTAAAAAAATAAAACATGAAGTTACGTCGTTTACACATTACACTAGTAGTTATAGATGGCGCTGTTTCAACGTCGCTTGTCATTAATTACAAAACATTCTTTTTTTTCAAATTTTTAATAAAATTTATATTATTAACAATAATGTTATGAACCACTAGTGGTAAATTTACCATAAATGAGACACTATAGTCTATCATTTGCTCATTCATGATTATTTGAATAGGACAATTCTGAAAGTTCTAAAATATACTGGATTATTTTTGTTGTCATCTAGAATTATTATAATCATTTAAATGTTGATTTTCTTTTAAAGGATCCTTAGCATTCAGTTGCGACCAGACAAGAAAATGCGACCAATATGCGACAATTCAGGAGCTATCTGATTTGAAATTTACTCCAAATCGAGAACAACTCTTAAACTTATGTCCGTAAGTTTAATACTAATTTAATTAAATAACTGACAAATTATTATCAAAATATGTTCAAAAAGGTTTTGAAAAGGGAGTCTAAAAAATTTCATCCATAGAATTTTAGTTGCAAAACATATCCAAAGAAATCATTGGTGCCAAAACAATTGGAACTCAAAATTTCTCTTATCCTTATTATAACAAAATATTTTATGGCATATCCACGATGCTTTTGATACTGTAAATGCAAGAAGATAATGTGAAAATATAAAGGATGTCCTAAAAGTAATGCATCATTAATTCAAAATGCCTAACGACATTATTACTAAAGTGCGTTTGAAAATTAACGCATGTTTTGAATGTGCCACCATTTGAAGAGTAAACCTGCATTGCAACCCTATTAAAAAGCCATTTGTTAACTCAGAGTTTACGGTAGGAAAAACTGAAGCACGTCACGATAGAACAAAGTGATTGCTCAAGATTTGAATTAAATAAAAAACACAATACTTTATAATTATTATATTTTTATTGAATAGTAAATTATGCATAGGTTTAAGTATGGAATAACACAAAGGTTAAATGACCTTCGAGGCTTTGCTGCCACATCTATGCTCATATTGCATAAATGTAGCAGTTTTGTTGATGCAGCGTTGAATTTCCTCCTTCAATGCACTTGTGTTTGTAGCATATACCTTTGAACTCTAATAACGTCATAATAAGTAATATATAATAAAAAAATTAATTCAATTCCTACTTAGGTCAGCAAAGGAAATCTTTATTTTGATTACTTTTTATTAAAAAATTATTAAGTATCAAAAATTTATAGACCTTTGCAAGAACTGAACTCGCATTCTCCTCCTTCAGGTAAAAAGTACTGAAATCCTTGCTTTCACCCTTTGAGCCACTGCCTGTCGATGTTAGTTTTCATTACAAACTGCTAAAATTCGATTTAAAGTATTTAAAATTAATTAAATTTAATTAATAAATTAATATTTGAAAACATCTGTATTCACATCAAGTGCCATCTACTACAAGTTAAAAAAATGCATTTGAAATTGAGTGGAGGAATAAAATGTATTTTATTAAAGATTCAAAATTTGAACAAGACATGTAAATAAATACATATAGGGAGAATGTGAACTAATGGAAGGAATTGAAAAAGAAACACAATGTTGTTAAATCATTCGATATAGGCGGTCATATCTGAAATTTTCGAATTGCGGCCACCAGACTTTTTTTTTTTTGAAATATTGTTCAACATTGAAAATACGTTGTTCCATCGTGAAGTGTTCCATTTTTACTAATCTTAAACTATCAGTTCTAGATATTTTTAATAGGGTTGCCAACACTTTATTATAAAAATGGTGACAAATTTAAATCTTGCGTTAATTTTGGAACACACTTTAATAACACTGTTGTGGGCCTTTTGAAATAATAATGGTGTTTTAATTATTCATCAACGGTTTACTTTTGTAATGATATAATTATATGCTTGATTATATATTAGAATGAAAAAAATAATTTTAACATTTATTCGAGAAATGACAATATACTTCATTTCAAGGTAAATATATAGAACACAGAATTAAATTTAATTTTCAGAACATACAGAAAATCAGATTTATTATTACTAAGAAATACGTGGCAATATATGTTATTTTATATTTTTTGCTGTTATAAATAATTAAATTACATTAAAACTTTATTAATAATATGTATTACAATAAAAAATTGTAGATAAAAAGTATTTGCTTACGCCGGATCAGATTTTAAATTATTGAACATTTTTTTCTTTAAATTTATAATTACATATATTTTACATTATTTCGTTATTATCTATTAAAATTGCAATAAAATTTTATCACAAAGGTTTTTAAGATGCCAAACATAGTAACTATGTATAATATTATTAGGGTTTCCAATATCTTTTTTATAAACAAGTAGGAACATTATGACTTTTACACTGGTACATAGGGTCGTAGAATTTTGAGTAATGGAATAAGGAATGCAATAGATTAGAAATAATATTTCCTAATTGGCGTTGTGAAATGATCAAGAATTTCAGTAATCTAGTTTACCAGAATTCTCATGATTTTTAAAAATAATACCTTATCAGAAGATAGTAAAACATCTTATAATAGGTAGAGGTTGTTAGTTAAAAAGTATAGCAAAACTGAACCATTATTGGTATTGCTTCAAAAATGTTTTTTTTTTCATGTTTAGAAATAATTACAAATACTTCCTTACTGAAATTACGTCAGTTTTATGCTATTAAGGAACAGAAATTGCTTAGTTTTGATTTAAACTAGAAATCTGGTCATGCAAGCCAATTTTGTTCCACCAAATCTGAAGATCAATTTATTTTTTTCTATCAGTACAAAAAAAGTAAATAATTTTTTTTAAAAAAATGAAACATGCTGTAGCAAATTTCAAGTTATCATGTCAGAATATTTTTAATCATTAATTAATTTTCTTTCAAGTCTGATGGGAACTCCTAAATTTTTTATCTGCAACAAAACATTTGAAAAGTGAAGAATCAGTTAAAAAATTTATCACTTAATGCGCATGCGTGAACTTTTAGAAAACCGATGGTTTTTTTTAAATATTTTATTTTGAGATTGACGAGAGCAATATTTCTCTCGTCATGTAATGTGACGAGAAAAAATAAATTGGAAATGAAAATTGACATTTATGCTTTATTAATTGACTTCTCGATTTCGAGCTCCAAACTCCCATAAACCAAATAACATCATGTTCCCTCATGATAATAAGAAACGATTATTGAGCATGTCAAAATGACACATAAAGAGGGAAAAATAGGGGAAATTGTCTTATCAAGGATGCTTAATAAACATCTTTTAACACTAAGTAATTTAGTTACTGGCATCCTTCCAATCCTTTCTTTTCTCTTTATGTTTCAATAATACAGAAAATTATCTAAAATTTGTATATTTTTTTCTTTAGAACGTTATTTAAAAAGTTAAAGGATATTACAAGAAACA
Source organism: Argiope trifasciata (assembly GCA_026543055.1). NCBI lineage: Eukaryota > Metazoa > Arthropoda > Arachnida > Araneae > Araneidae > Argiope > Argiope trifasciata. The sequence goes on along the minus strand of JAPMOQ010027759.1, from coordinate 394,878 downwards.
AGGAAACTATTTTACATTAATTTTTTAAAAAAGGAAATGATTGGAATATTAAATGGAGTAAATAGATGCATTTTGGAGTGCAATTTTGGATATTTCAGAGTATTTCGGAATAAATCAGATTTATTAGACCTGTTTGAAAACTAAATCTAAACATAAAATAGTTCAGAATTGAAATAGGTCTTAATTTACCCGATGCTGGGTACTTAAGTCAAAATAAGTTCAAAGGTGTTTCAAACACGTAACGTTTATTGACAAATGGACAACACAACACAGATACACTTATTATAATCACACGGCTACACCGAGATCACAATCCGTTCTGAAAATATTTCACAGCCTGCTGGCTGACGTCGCAACATCACCACCTGTTGGTGGTTACATTTTGTTTTACTACGTTTTAAACGTGGATGGTCTTCTTCACAAGACCTTTAACCTGTTCATTTAATACTGATAAAAAGGAAGAGATTTAAAGAATGTAACACCAAATACAAAAAAACTATTGTTTTCTAAATGCTAAAATGTAATTTTGTGATATATATTTGGCAGAAGCGCTTATCTCTGAATAATTGAATATTATTACATTCTAATGATTAAAAACAGTCAGAATTCACTTTCTGAGAATATTTTTAGTACTATGCCCTTCATTATGGTTGCTTTAAATGAATTCTTCCAACTGCAAGAGAACTTTGCTGTTGTTTAATTGCTCTCACGACCGAGCACAAAAATTGAAACTGAAGTTTATTTCCAGCGTCTAGCAATTTAAGCAATTTAAAAAGTACTTGATTAACGCAGCGAATATTGTAAAACATCAAAAGCGTTTATTATATATCAACACACACACGAAGATAATACAGTCAAATGTCATGGAATGTAGATTATTATGATCTGTGCAGGAGGCGACAGGACATAAATTTTCAGGAACATTTCTTTAATAACCAAATTCACACACTGAACAAAGACAAAGACATTCACGCTCGCAGCTTAGCAGTACATTATCACATCTCATTCTGATTACACTCGCAATGCGTAATGCATTAGGAGATAGCTTATCAGGCATCACCATCTAGTATCCAAAAAAAAAGAGTTATGTAATTGCTAAAAATGATTAAACTTAAATGATTAAAATGACTTATGATAACTTAAAACGTGATGGAAGGTTAGGAGCAAATACATGCGACGTAAACGTCTAGCAGCAGCGCAGGTTTGGCAGCTTACATAACGGCAGATTCTACTGGGGGGTCGAGAACATTTGCATTGATAACTAACAATATATTCAACTGAAGTGATCAGTTCTCAGATGAAAAATAGCCTATATTATTAACTCTTATGGCAAAAATTGATTTTGTGAGGATAACATTTGTATCTTTGCTTGCTCAGTATGCTTTATGTTAAATAATGCTCTTTTACTTCCAGGAAAACATTACAGTTCTTTGATTGTTACTTCGAGGAAGTTCAGAAATGCACCGTACTCAGTCTTCCGCAGCTCGCAGCAACAGGTCATGAACTTGCCTCAGAAATGTTGAGAACAAAGAACCTTGTGGTTGATATATGCAATGAGAATTCAGCTTTGCATAAAGGTAAGCTACAGATATATAAGGCAATCTTTGGTTATTTAACAAGCAAGGTAGTTCAGGAAATGACTGTTTTATTGTTATGTATGCAGGGAGCTCAAAAATATAAGACATTGCTAATGAAGCTATTTAGAGAAGAAATTAATTATTAGCGTAATTAAAAGCTTACTTGATTATCCTTAGTTATCCCGGTTTCGTATATATTGCAGCTAATTATTATCCCAAGAAAACTCGGGCAGAATTTGACAGTCCGATTTAAAGACGAATATTTAATAAGCTAGTAAGCTAATATTAAAAGTAAAAACTTTTACACCCATACAAAATTAAAAATTCAACTTAAAACCTATATATTTTGCTTCATTTCCTTGTGTTTAATAATAAAATTTAAAAAATGCAATGATTTTATGCAATAAAATGAGTTGAATATTTTTTAATGTGTAAGGGAAGTAGTTTATACTAAATTGAAAGTATGTTCTAAATTAAAAGTAAACAAAAGAAATCCTTAAAATAAGTACCTTTTTTCGTAAACCTTTCGAATCCTTTTAATAAAAATTCCTTGTCCACCGCTTTATATAATGCATTTGATAATTTAATCTGACTTTTCATACATCCATAAGAACGAGATGAGTCTCTAGGTTTAGTGAACTTATGTAGAAACCGATTTTGTATATTGATGTATTTTTATATCACCAAACAAGTGGCATTTTTCTTGCACAGATTTATCAATATTTGCATGAATATAAATTTTATTCATTACTCTTACTTTATTTCATTCCGAAAACATTGTTTTTCTCCATGCTTTTATTACATTTTATTTAAATAATAATCATTCTTAAAACACTCCAGAAATGAAATTGTATTCAGACAGACTGACCAACAATGAAAATCATCACAGATGAAGCAATAAACTGTCAAAAATTCTAGCTACATTCGAAACTATAAAACATTTTTGCTAAAATTTAAATTGAATAGATAGCTGAATTTTTTTAATCATACGATGCATATTTACATTGCTATTTTTTTAAGGGTTAAAAAAGATGAAGTTTTGAAAGTATATAAATTTGAACTCAAATAAATAATTTGATTTGTACTTTATAGAGTTGAATCATTTTTTTTATTACCATTTGATTGCTATTTCAAGTAAGAACTATGATTTCTCTAAGAACAGATTACGCAGCCAGCATAGAATGCATAAGGGATGTCACAAGTTCCCAATCCCCTGTTTGTATCGACGATACAGAGAAAGTGGTGAAAGCGTTTTTGGATTCTAGAGCCGCAATAGACTCTGGGAAAGATGAAGAAATACTCGTAGAAGAGCAGCTTTGTTTGTATGTATAATTTAAATCCTACTCTATCACATTGTGATGGTAAGTTCATAAGCCATATAACAACTTCCGGACACGTGCACACTTTTGTCTAGAGATTATATTACATGGCTAGAAACCCAATGGTCCCGAGTTCAAATCTCTTAGAATACATATCGGTGACGCGGACGTCATTACTTCCCCTCCAATGAGTTGGAAATGAGACGAACGATGTTATGGCATCAAATGTTTTTGGTGCGCGAAGAAGTTTTCATCGCTGAAAGGGTTACGACGGGTGACGAACGTTTTTATCCTGCCAAGTGTTGTTATGGGCGGGCGACGAACCTTTTATTCGTGCTAAGCGTTATGACGACTTTTTACCAGTAGAGGGCGCCACAAAGGTTGCGTTTGCTAGTTCAGAACCAGATCACCAATATGCATTCTTGAGGTTTGATCTCGGGACCCTTAGGTCCATAGCCGTGTAACAATAATCCTAGACAAAAGTGTACACTCGTGTCCGGAAGTTGTTATCTGAATTATGACCTTACCGCTAAAACATGTTATTTTACACTTTCCTTAAAATTTAATCTAATATTAATTCGAAATTTCATAAAAAAAATAAGGCTTCTTCTTCGAAAATAAGGTCATTTAAGCAATCAAACGATTTCTAATAGAAAGTTTTAACAAATTCGGCCCTATTGACAATGCCGTAATTACGGTTGCGTGTAGTTGTGGTTTAGACCAATTAACTCAATTATGTCAAGTTAGAAAAATAATGTTGTTTACTTTTAAATTTAAGAAATTAAACAATTGATTTTGGCTACAAGCTTAATTGAGGAGAGTGCGTGAGCGTTCGGAAGAAACAGGAGAACTTTTTAGAAGCCTCTTGCTTGTCAATATCCGAATGATGGGCAATTCACCAATTACGTCACGCACAGCCTCAATGGAACTTGTAGTTCAGAGATTCATATTGTTATCTGATTTGTGATATGTATTCACTACAGAAATATCTAAAAGAAAAAAAAAAACTTTATTTAGCCTTTATAAAATTTTTTTACAAATATGTTAATGAAAAAAAACAAAAAACATTGAAAATTTCTAATAGTACTTTATATAAGTTGAAATTGTTGTGATCTGATACTCCAACTCGGTTACTATTTCTCAGTCTAGACACAGGGTTTAAGCGAATGCCTATCGTCTAGGCAGCATATTTGAAAATAAAGACTAAATAATGTCTAAAAAAAAAATGAAACCAATCGTAATCACCGGCCACAGCTCATAACCATTCGTAAGAGTTGCGTCTGTCATCAGAATGAAGCTAAATTTCTTTATTACCTAGGGAAGGCGAAATTTTATTTACTCCTACAGAACCGAACTCTTTTTTGACCTTGGAAGGTAAAGTTAACCTCAGCCTAGGTCAATGTGAATAATGCAATAACCACTAAGGAAGAGGCCATTTACCCTCAATACAATGCCGGCAACTGTATCAAAATAATCCTTTGACAGCTGATAGCTAATAAAAATGGTGAGTTTCACAGTAAATAAACTTGTTACATCAAAATGTGAATTGAATAAAAAATAAACCCAATTTTTCCTTTAAATGTTTGCATTTTTATTGAATAGTAAAATATACAGTAAACGGTTATGTATAGAATAGCATATATGGCAACCAGCGTCCTCGACTTTGCTCACACATAAGCACTCCTGTCGAAATTGCCCAACCATTTTGCACAAATGTGACTGATTTGCGTTGATGGAGAGTTGAATTTCCTCTTTTAATGCCCGCGCGCTAGTAGGTTTGTTGACATAGACCTTTAACGTTAATTAAACATATAAAAAAAGAAAGAAAATAGTATCAAATCATACAATTTGGAGATTCATATCTCAAATTTTTTAACTGTAGTTGCAAGATTTTCATTGTTTTTGAAATATTGTTAAACATTGGAAACATGATGCTTTATTGTGTAACGTTCCATTTTTATTAGTTGTAAGCTATCAGCTGACAAATGGGGTTTTAGTAGGATTGCCAACACTTCACTGAACGGATGGCAGAACATTTGAAGCGTAGCATGGTGTGCTCCCGAGTTTCTCGCCAATACGGCAACCCAACGGAGCTTTCTTTTAGCAACCCTAATTATGTTTACTACTTTTTACAATAGTTGAGTTGTTTATGGACTACAACTGTTCTATGATAAATTTAATATTTAAAATATCGATTTCAGATTATTTAAATTTTGTTCTATATCATAATTGAAAGGTGTTTTTTTTACAATTAATAAGAAATTTAATTCCTTTTTTTAATGTAAATACGAAATATTTGTTTTCAATTGTTAGTATGCATTTTGAAAAATCGTCTGAAATCGTAATTTACGAAATCGTCTGTTTTCACGCATTAAAAAATAGCTCCAATGGAATTCTTCGAAGTTCTCGTAATTCTTTTGCCGCTGTAACGTTCGTTCCATTAATAATTTGACATGTAGGCATGTGTGTGCATATATATATATATACAGTAAACTCTCAAACTCTCGCTACAACGATACCCGATACAACAATAACTCCCTCTACTACAATGATGTTTTGTGGTCCCGGTGATTTTGCATATAAACTAATGTTAATCTCCCCTCAATATTACGATATTCTCTAGAACAATAAACCTCTGTAAAACGATTTTTTCAATCTAAATTTCAGTATTATATTCTCCCTTTATAATAATATTTTAATTTTAAATGCTTTTTTTTTTCGTTTTCTTTTGTTATTTTTTCCGTCTATTAAGACTCATTGTGGATATTCAACTTATCCCTGAATAAATAGCTATTGTTCAGATTTCAAAACAGATGAAGACCACCCTTTTGGGAATTGGAGTTGGTGAGGGGGGGGGGTGAAGTGTAAATGTATGCCTAGTCTCATTTCCCAGTAAGCTTTGGAATTCTGATAAGGTTTACGGACATCTGGACCTGTCTGGTCACCTTGTCAAAGAACAAGTGCCCTTTGTTAGAGGAACAGGGGGAGATGGAGGCGGGGTGTTGTTAAGTGACGTCTGAAAAGTGAGTTCAAAGGTTGTTTTATAGTCTTTAACGATTTTGAGTTCTACGCGAAACATTTGGTTTAAACTTTTCTTTCTTTCACGCGATATTGTTCCCTAAAGGCCTTATCACACGGTGAAATGTCGCCAACAATTTTCCGTTTCTACCCTCAAAAACCGGTCAAGCAAGTTTCATAATCGACAACTTATTATGAAGATGATGATGATATTGACGATGATGATAATACAGGTCCATCGCAGTCCTTATTGTCATCCCAGGAAGCTCTTCAATCTGTGAATTCCCTGCGGACATTTTTTTCAAGCCTTCCGTCGACAAATGAAGAACATTTTCGTGCACTAGACTCAATGCATATAGTATTGGTGAACTTAACAGTTAAAAAAATGAATAAACAAACAAAAATACTGGATTATTTTCAATAAAAAGTGTTTTCAGGTATGTGAATATTTCTGTGCTTATTTTCTGAGTTTATCTTATTTATTTATTTTTTTAGTATTTAAACCACTATTATTAGTATTTTACAAATTAATTTCTTCTAAATATAGACTTAAAAGTAGTATGTTATGCACCTTAAACCAATAATAATAAAAAAACTATTATTAAATGCTCAAAATATGTGGGCCCTCGATATAACAATATGCTTCTCTACAACAATATATTTATTTGGTCCCTAAAATATTGTTGTAACGAGGTTTCACTGTATATACATAAAGAGTTTATGAAGTTAGGAAAGGATATTTGTTTGTATGTACTGTTCCTGTTATCCCACATTGCCCTTAATTCAATGTGCTAGCGAAGTCACCTAATTCCCGTTGCCGTCGGTAGTGAAGACCTAGGATGTTTTTTTAAAGTGGAAAAAGTCTACCCGGCGCCTTCTTCAGAGGCGGACATTCATTGCGTGCTCTAAAATTTGCTCGGTACAAAACAGACCGGTGCAGCCGGTTTGAAAAACTTCTACTAAATTAAGATAAGAAGCGATAGTGATCCCAAAGGTTAAAAAATTTAAATAAAAATCTAAGTAACAGATTAAATAAATCTTAAATTAAAATCAAAATTCTAATACTTATCAGTTTAGATCATAATTTTAATGCATAACCATAACTGATTCATAGAAGTGTTTATTTTGTACACCATTTTTATTGGCGCCTTGGCATCCTTGGCGCAGCAAGGGGCAGACTATTCTACACTTTTACCGAACATTTAAATCTTGCTTTGGTTTTGAGACACCAGCGGCGGGTGGCAATATTACGCCATTGTGGGGATTGAATTCCTCCAAGCTGCAAGGATCGAAGCTGCGACGTTAGGGTTCGTAACCGAGTAACATAACCATCAAACAAAAGTGATAACCTATGTCCAGCGGCTGTTACTGCCTTATTAAAATATCACCACACACCCTTTACAATACTTTAGATATTTACGTATGCTTTTCAATTTTTCAGAGAGATGGTCTATATGTTGGCATGTTTTGCGGGGGATATAAATAAAAATTGCGGTGAAACAGCTCGAAGAGTATATTTGACCGTCCTTGAAAACGGCAAAAGTGCTGTATCCATTGAATGCTCCATTGAAGATGACTTGAGCCTGAAGCGCAAATTCCTGGATTACCTCGATTTAAAAGAAGATGAGAAGAAAAATGCTTTTTGGTCTGTTTTTAAGACATTTGGAAGATGATCGGACTCCTCAGTTTGTTTGAATCTTCCAGCAGAAGATAATTTTTTTCTTTGGATCTACACAATTTCATCGCTTTCATGTAATGCATTGTAATATTTTTTATTCATTTTAATAATAATAACAAGTGGACTGAAGTTCTAAATAAAAGTTTTAATTATTACATGTTTCTTAATTCATTAAATTACTTTATTATTTTATCATAGCACTGCTAAGAAAAAATGTGCTTAACACGCAAAAATATTAAGTTTAAAATGTATAAATGAGATCCGAAACTATTAAATAAAGGCATTAAATAATTATGTGAATCGTTTTTAAAATTTTTAGAAGGCGATCAGATTCCTCAGTTTGTTTAAATTTTCTTACAGAAGACAAAATTTACTTTTTTATTTAATTTCTACACAGTTTCATCCCTTTTCCCTAATGCAATGAAATATTTTTCTTAATTTAATAATAGCAACAAAGGGACTGATGTCCAAAAAATTATAGTTGTTATATCTCACTATATTATTATTTTGCTATAGTATAATTTTGTAGCCCTGCTAAGAAAAAATATTCATGATAGTAAAAGTAATATTTTTTTAAATATGCAAATGAGATCTGAAACTATTAAATAACGACAGTTAAAATTATGTGACCTTCGCGGAAACCGAATAATAAATGTATTTGATATAAATTTTCAGATCTGTGCCCTGATAATTTATATACCGACAAATAAAATTGTTCCACATATTGTTTGATCACAATAAATATTACTTTGTGCAGCTCTGCAACCAGAGAAATAGAATTTCACCCTTTCATCTCATATCTGTGCCCTGATAATTTAAGTAAAGACAAATAAAATTGTTCCACACATTATTTCATAACAATAAATATTACTTTGTGCAGTTCTATAATCAGACAAGTAGAATTTCATCCCTCTGATTACCTTCCACTTTCGTAATATTTTCGGAACTTGAAATTTTACTGTCATAATATCAACAAATAAATATTTAAAACCTCTTAGAGCATGAAATAATTCAAGTTGTAACACTCTGCAATAATGTGAGCGCACCAATCAAGCGCCAAACCCTTCGAGCTGTAATACTCAGTAATAATTACTAGTCCGCCAACCAAGCGCCAAACCCCTCGAGCTGTAATGCTCTGTAATAATTACTAGTCCGCCAACCAAGCACCAACATCCCAGAAATCCACACGACAGTACGATGTTTGCTGCAAGACTGTAAGCATGCAGTACTTACAGACCTCGAGAATTAATTGTGCTAAGCATGTAAGTTTAAATATTGTCTAAGTGTGTGTAATTGTAAAAGTAATGTTTTGTAGAATTCATTAAAAAAATATCTTAAATTGTTAGAACTAGTTTTCATTCATTGATTGTCCTTAGTTTTATTTAACATTATGTAAAAAATAAATACAATATTTTGATTGCAATAAAATACTTTTCTAAAATTTAACAAATCTTCAATAGAATTAAAAATAATTTCGGCTTAAAAATAAAATCTTCTCTTTTCAATAAGCACCGATAACTTTTTTGATTTAAAATGCATTTTTGTTTTTCGGATTTCACTAATCAATGATTTAAAATATAATGTGCTAAACATAGCATTTCATTCGCCATAAAAATCTAAACTATTTGAATTTCCTGGGGATCAATTAAAAAAAGCTAAATGATGAATTGATTTTAAAAGTAGTAGAAATACTTCAATATTTAAACTGTAACGCTTTCTAAAAATGCCAACGCACCAACCAACCCCCTCGAACTGCAACACTCTCTAATATTGCCAATGTGCTAATTAAGCGCCAACCTTTCCGCCAATCCAAAGAACGAGAGTACGATTCTACTAGCTGCAAGACTGTGAGCATGTAAATTTACCGACCTCGAAAAGTAAGTATGTTAAGCTGTAAATTTAAGTAGTGGCTAAATATAGAATTGCTGTTAAGTAGTAGTGTGTGTATTGCATTGGACAATTGGTTGTCTATTAGTTCTTTTAAAATTTTAGCTACCGTTTTCATGCATTGCTCTTACAAATTAAATATAAAAATAAATAAGTTCTGTAAATCATCCCCATATTCAAGATAAATACTAGCTTTGGTGTTTATTCTTCGGAAATTCTTGTGAATAAGAAAGCGAAAAAATCTCATTTTGCTACTAACAAGCTGAGAATTACTTAATATATGGTTCCTGGCGGTTCACTAATCTTGGAGGCGTTTTTACATAACAGATAAGAAATATATAGAAGCATCAATGTGAATTTCAGAACGAAATTAGATACACATAAATAGGAATGCTCGCTGAATCAAATAATTGAAAATGTGGATTTTTTTAATGGAAAAACTTTTAGATAAGGGTTAATTAACTAAGTCAATTAATTCTGCTTGTTTGTCTATTTGAACAAACCTGTTCTGTAAGCTATTTCCTGCTGCACAATTTTATGAAAATGCGTTATGTTTGTTTGCGTTTCTCACCAAACGTGTCCTTTGAACCATTTATTTCACCGACTTTGTGCAGACACGTTTCGTTTGTTTGCGTTTCGCAACAAATTTGTCCTTTTAGCCATTTCCATCTATACAAATCTTAAAAAGATGTATTCTGTTTATTTGTGTTTCTCAACAAACCTGCCCTTTAAGCCATTTTCAACTACATCAATTTATGAAAATGTATTATGCTTGTTTGTCTTTCTCAACAAACCTGACCTTTGAGCCATTTCGATCAATACAAATAATATGAAGGTGTGTTCCGTTTGTTTGCGTTTCTCAACAAACCTGTCCTTGAAGTCATTTCCATCCAAACTAATTTTATGCTAACACGTTCCGTTTGTATGTGTTACTCAAGAATCCGGCCCTTTTACCTATTTCCATCTACATCAATCCTTTCGAAGATGCAATAATAAATTAAAAATTACAGAGGAGAGAGGATCATTTTTAGTAATGACAAAATTAACTATAAATAGACCCCCACGAAGAAATTTAACATCAAATGACATGGATTTTTTTCTGCCATTCCTTTAGATAGAAATGCAATCTCATTCTCAATAAATATAAGCAAGCAATGAAACTTTTTAAATAAATCTTCGATATTGCGCGAATATAATTATAAAAAGTACTGAACTAATTTAAGCAATATATATGTTAAATTTAAAAAAAAAAACAGAGTTTGTCATATTTAATAAAAGTAATAATCTCTGACTCTGCATTAATAATATAGAAATATAAGAATGTACATAAAAAACTTCATAAGGGGTTTAAATAGCTAAAAAATCTAACTATTGGTTTCCGAATCACATGTTCGTTCCAGAAGTTATATAAAATATGGCTCTTCAATAGAATCCGGTTTTGAAATCTTCTTATTCGAAAATTAAGATTTTTCGTCCGAATAATTAAAGGAAATGATGTTATTATTAGCAGAAAGACTAATTGTATATAATATGGACGCCAGTTTGAGTAATGACATTTTAAAAGATTAAGGCATCCGACTACATTAAACACACTGGTTTTCGACCACATAGGCGAATTTGTTTTTCATTGTTATTTCTTGTAGTTCAGACTTTATTCCTTCCAAAACAGTTTATCTTTACTAGGAAAAGGGAGGTCTGCCCTATCATCCAGGGTCATATATTTTTTTCAGTAAAAATTAGTTTTTCACATCCATTTTCACAAGACCAATTTTCATAAAAATTCTGAACAGTTCACATAATATTTCAAAAATTAATGGAGGTATTTACATAAAAATTGTAGCTTGTGTTTTAAATAATGTGGGAAATGAAATGAACCAAAAGATTTATTTTTGGTACAATACGTTTTTATTTATAGATATTTTTAGAAGAATTAAGTAGTGAATTTATGGAAAAAAATGCATATATACGTATATTTTTACCCATAGCTTCTTTGAATTGCAAAAGGTTTCTTAGCTTTTGGTTCATTTCATTCATTATTATATTCTATAACTTATGTACAAAGAAAAATAGGATTGCTCTATTACCATTTTATGTAGAATGTTAACCGTTTGGATTCAATTTCATTAGAATTAGCTACAATTTTTTCTATTTCTCAAAATATATTATACTTGCAAATAATTTTGTTGTATTTGTAGCATTTTGTATCATAATCGACAATACATCTAAAAATCATAATTTTAAATAGTTTTTAAAAAATACAATTTTTTCAAAAACTTTCCTCCGAACGTTGTCGGATACCTTAACGCATGCTATTCTAAAAATGCAAAAGGTATCTGCGCAACGCTTTTTGTATTTATGTAATCAAAGTTGCAACACAATTTTGAAAAAATATCATCTTTCTTGCAGTGGAAGTCCGCGTAGTCTTATCTTGTTTATTCCTTCTAATTAACATGTAATTATCCGGTTCTGCATTAAGAAGTTAATTAAGATATCTGAAACTTCCAGTCGCAATGTTTGCTACATCTATACTAATATTATAAAGCTGAACTTTATTTGTTTTGAATATAACTCTTAACCAACTAAGCCAAATAAAATTTAGTACTCATGAATAGAATTTAATTCATCAGCTAAACATCAAGTTTGGAATTTCTTTTTGAATTTCTTACCCTAGTAAAAAAAAAATTCTTGAGCAAATAATGATTTAAGAGTATATTACCCTTGTAGTATCAAATATTTAAAATATCAAAATAATCATTTGAAGGAAAAAGGTTACTATTTCTGTTAAAAATATAACTTATCCCTTTTAAAAGGAAATGTTCTGTTTCGAATCTGTTTTGTTTGAATCTGAATTTCCCTTTGATTCTGTGTGTAAAAGACCAATTGAATTCTCAATTATCTATTTCCTTAATTTACTAAGAGGCAATATCAGAAAAAGAAAAGTCAGAATGAGAGCAGTCACATTATTAAATCCCACTATAATGTGACTGCTCTATTTTGGACTTTTCTTTGTTTAATTGTTTTTACAGCATTATATGAGAATTCTATACGAATCTGTTTCATCTGGATTCTCCTTTGATCTTATTGAATCCCACATTAAACTTGATATTGGAATATTCAGAACATATATGTTGTAAAAACATTTCCATATTTCTATTTTCTATTTCTCATAATTTCAAACAACTCTCCTCTTTTTTATTCACACAATTAAAAAATAGCTTCATATTTCCCTCTTCAAATCCATAATCCCCTGCATATTTCCCTCTTCAAAAACATAAATTGATCAGAAGCAACCTTCGCTTTTAAATAGGGATGTGACGTGGTGAAGTAGTAGTATTAAATATAAGGAATCTAGTCAATAGATTCATTTCCTATTGAAACTGGGCCACACATTTGATATTACGAAATGAAACTTTTCATTTGGCTTTTATGCTTGGTGATTGGAGGTAAAAATTTATGTCATTTGCAATTTAGTTTTATTATAAAACGAGTTGAAATATAATATTTTTTTCTTCATTTACATGAACATAATCTTTTAATGAAATTTTGAATAACTTTATGAAATTGTTGATGCGCAGAGCATCTGAAACAATTCTTAAAGACAGTGATTAAAGATTGAAAAATATTTGTTTTTAAACCATGCTATTTTTTATGATCTGTATAATGTATAATAGTATTTTTGTGATAATATTAATGATATTATTCATATATCATTTATATATCAATGGAATATATCATTTAATCTTCCCAGGAATTTTAGAACTTATCCCGAAAAAAATAAATTAAGAATAATAATTTTCATCGACTTCAAAAATAATATTTTATACCATATCCGGGAAAAAATATTAATAATTTTCATTAATTTCAGTAATAATAAGTTAAAACTTATCACGAAGAAAATAAATTAATAATAATATGTGCTGTTGACTTCAATAATAATATGTTAGAAATTATCCCGAAGAAAATAATAATAATATTTTACCTTTATATTTTTTCTTGCAGTTTTGCATTTTTAAATATTCGTTTTGTAATCTTATAAAATGTTTTATGTAATTCTAATTAATTAAATTTAATGTTTGGATTATAAAATTTTTATATTATATAATAAAATTACATTGATAAAAATTCAGCCATGTTATGTTAAATGAGTTTTAGGTACATAGATATTTCTTTTGTTCAAATAGGATTCACATAAAACGAAAAAATAGCTAAAATTTTAATATAATTTTGCATTTTTCAATAAAAGTAATAGTTTTGGAATATTATTAGCTATACCAATTTAGCGGATTCTAAAATATAGATTTGTATATTGAGAGAGAGTCAATTTGTAATCTTCGGAAAAAAAATAATAAGAAATTATTTTTCTAAACAAAAAAGAAGCTTAAGGTTATGAATTAATAATTATTTAAGTACTGAATTCAACTATTTATTTTAACAGCATATTCGCATAACTTCATTTTATTTGATTCGTTTCATGTTTGTATTGATGAAATATTGCAATAGTTTTTTTAAATGACTTCCTGATAATTTTATAAATTTGCACTTTCGTGGAGTTAAAAAAATTTAATTTTAAAGAACTTTATTGGTAGTTAATAAATAGATGCAGTTAATTTATATTTTATTCGACTATTCTATCAGGCTATGAATTTGAGAAAAGAAATCATAGGTTTATAGGAATAAAATGAAATATAAATTGTATACCAAAAATAACAGAATAATAAATTGTAACTTTTTATAACGATAAGACTAAGCTTTTAAAAATTGGCTTTTATAACTCAATATAATTTTATAATTTTTGGCTGAAAGACTTGAATATTTCCATTTTATAATTACTTTTATTATTCATTTGAAAAGCCTTAATTTTTGCTTAATTCGAATGGATATGAATTTTTTGTATGTAAATTTGCATGTTTCCATTTTTCGAAAACGTGGCTGAATTTCATTGATTTTCTCCTTTAATGCTTGTGAGCCTGTTGAAAGATACCTTTCACTTCAAGTAACTACATAAAATAAAAACCAATTGTGTTAAATCACACGCTCCAGAAGGACAATTCTCAAATTTTCCAATTATGGCTTCCAGGCTTTCATTACTTTTGTAATATATTGTTCAACAATGAAAATACGTTGCTCCATCGTGTAACGCTCTATATTTACCAACCTTAAACTATCAGCTGTTCAGCGTCGAATTAAATTTGAAACACCCTTTATAAGCTGATATCGTTTCCGCAGAGAGAAGCGGATATTGGATAATAATTATATTGGAAAAATGACAAGAAAAGCTATAATAGTTATCGTCGTAATCTTTTCTTTACAATTAAGATTAGAATTTTTGCACAGTAACATTAGATTGAAAGTGAATCAAATCCCTAACAGGTGATATTTGGATCTAGCCTCGAAATGCTGAATTTCAAATCTCTGAAATCATGTATTGCGTTATACAGAAAATATTACATATTATATTTATATCTGTATTAGTCGACATTCTGAATGAAGTCTAATACAATAGAGATTTGGAAACGATATTGCTTTATAATATATTTAATCAAATATTTGTAATTAATTGTTTAATTGAAATTATTTACCATATTTAATAAAATGTTCTTGAGACACCAATATTATGATATTTCACGTTAAAAGAAGAAAAATGTTTTATCTCGTTATGAGAAAAATGACCAAGTTATGAATCTGTGTACTTAATTACTTTAGGCCAATCAACGATCACCAGAAAAGAAAAAAATGTATTGATATGAAAACATTTCAAGAATATAACTTTCTAAAAACAATAATCTGAAATGATGATATTTAAGTCTTCTCAATTAAATCGATGTTTTAACAAAAAATAAACATCCTTTCTGCATTGATTAGCAGATTAAGTTATTAAATATATTTAATAAGATGAGAAAACTATATTCAAATGCTGAATCTCCAGACTTCAGTAGTTTATTTATAGAAGAAAAAAATTAATAATGCATTTATATTTCTTATGCCATTCACACTATCTTTTCAAATGAAAATGTTTGCCTGCCTTAGACTTCGGATGGGAATATTGTTATCCAGAATTGAAACAGAAGGCGTTAGTTGTCTTATACCAGTCATTTGAGTAGATAGTGTTAGTACTGAGACCTCAAACAGAGACAGTTATGGCAAGACGTCAAGAAAAGTGGTCTCATACAGAAGTGCTAACTATGATACGATTTCTAAGGGTCAAGAATGTATCTTTTCGGACATTTACAGACAAATCATTAAAATGTACGAGGGGGGGGCAAAGAAATGAGTAGACAACAGGCGGCGAAATAATGTTCTTTTTAAGCGGGCAGAGAGTTTGCTGGGAAATTTTAAACAGGAGGTCTGGAGTCACCCCCTGTACAGCCCTTATTTGATTCCCTGTGAATATTTCCTTTTCCTGGCATTGTAGAAAACAAGTTTCGTATCAGACGGTGATGCTCAAAAAGATGCAGAGAACTGACTCATTAGCAAGGATCTGATTATTATCAAGACGTGTTAAATAAATTGGTTCAGTGGCATGATAAATGCAACAGGTTTGGTGATTATGTACAGAAGTGACCATCTCTCCATTGCCTTGTAAACTAATTTTTGGATCACCTCTCTTACGTTGTATCTTTCTGTCAAAAATTACATGATTTCTCTTTCACCGTAAGGATCTTTCGCTTTCCACTGTGATGAAACGGAAAAATGCGACGGTACTGCAGTCAAAGAACTGTCAGATTTGGGCTTTGTACCCAATGCAGAGCAACTATCAAGATTATGCCCGTAAGTAGTATTTATTAATATTATTTTTTACTCAATCGATAACTGCGATTATATACTTAATCAATATACGAGCTGATCAAAATTAAAACATCTCTACTCTGTGCTCTCTATATACCAGAACATACCATACAGGACATGGGGAGATGGATTGGGAGGGGAAAAATTAGTTCCAGAAACACCGATACATAGCGCTGTACAGCACAAAACATGTTAAAAAAAGCAAATAATCTCAAAAAATGTGGTATGGACTTTTAATTTCCTAATTTCAATTGCTGTAATAAAAAATAAAAAGATAAAAATTGAAGAAACTGAAAATGTCATTGTAATAGCAATTTTGCCTTGTAAGCATACATATTTGCTTAAATCCTTAGTTTGCTCTACTGTTCTAATAGCGATAAAACTATGAAAATGTCATTCTTATCAGCGCTTCGCTAATGAAGTTGTTCTATGGAAAAAATTAAAGATTAGATAAACAAGACTAGTGCAGCTGCACTTCTGGAGTTTCGTCGACTGGAGAATTTATATAAAGGAACATTTCTTACCAAAATATTTTCAAAAATTTTGTTTTACCTCAAATAAAGCAGCTCCTATGTCTTGATTCAAATACCTTTAAGGAGGATTAAGCTTCTTCACACATTGGATTCTGTGTACAACAGTTTCCTCGATAGCATTTTACTGTTGATAAGAAAATTCGTCTTGCGGTTCCATAAACGTAACCATGTCGTTCTACACATCTTAATAACGCTAAATTTTGGCCGTGGGGATACTTAAAAAAGCTCGCTTATGGAGGATGTCTGGTAAACTCGGCATATTTGAAAGACAGCATCATTCTGCTTGTCAGAAGCATCTCAATCAACCAATTACGATGCACGGTTGAATAAGCTGTTCACAGAATACAGTTTTTGCATGTGGAAGAAGGAAACCAACCATATTGAGCCCATCTCAATATGATTGGTTCGAAAGATTATTGTCGATAAGATTGCCTCGATATGATTCTTGTGATTGAATGTTTGATAAGTTCGAATAAAATATGTTACAAATGGGTATCTTGAGGTTTTTCAGAATATTATTTGTTTTACAGCGCCGTCTATCAGTGTTTCTGGAACTAACTCTTTTTCCCGTGAGAAACTGAGTAATTCGCATTGGTAGTAGGGGTTATTTTAATTTTGACCAGCTTGTACAGAGTGTAGGGCACTGGAGAATACAAACAAAAGTTAGTACGAAAGCTGCTTATGCAATATCTTATGCATTTTGACGGCAAGCATATTGGAGAGGTTGTTTTTGCGATAAAGATTTCTTCATATTAATTACAATTTTTAAAATAAATAATTGATTAAATCCTAATATTGATGAAATTGTTTGGTGGGATTCATATTTTGTCATTAAAATCTGAATTTTTTCATCACACTAATATTAAGTAAATTTTGCATTATTTCTTTCCTTTCAATTCTAATTATTGGCTCATTTTCAATGTCGAAAGCTCCCCATATATCATAATAAAGACCTAATGTGTTAATAATTTTTTTTTAAAAAAAAACCTAATTTTTTTCAAACCTTTAAACAGTTTTGTGAAAGAAATTTGGTTTCATTCTACTAATTAATTTTAACTATAGACATTGACAAGCAAGGAAAAACTACTTTTGGTTTTATACTTTTTTAAATCCAAAATATAACCTCTGAAGTAAAATCAAAATGTTTAAGGTACTGTTAAAAATACTGTCATCAACTTGAAATTTCAATAATTTTATAGCTCTTCATTTTGAAAGATTTTTTAAATTTTATTATTCATTATTATTATTATATTTGAAATTTTCATTATGGAATAATTTCTATTAGTGCTTAATTTTTACCTCTGCATCGGATTACGATTAGTAATATTTGTTTTAGTAAAAAATATTTTTTACTAAATTTTTAGAACACAAAATGAAGAACAGGTTTTTATGCATAATTAATGTTTTTATTATATTTCATAATTCATATTACAAATATAATGAGAGTTTCAAATCATTCATTGTCCCAATTCATCACCAGATGGCTCTTTTCTAACATATTTTATAACTCATTATTATAAATATAATCGAAGTTTTAAATTATTTTATCCCAATTCATTACTATATGACGTTTATCTTATATATTTCATAATTCATTATTACAAATAAAATGGAAGCTTCAAATCAATTTTTATCCCAATTAACCAGCAGATGGCGCTTTTCATACATATTGAATATTATGGTAACTTAAATCGATTAACAAGAAATGTAACTGAAAATATTAAATAATATATTTCAGTTCCCAAATCACAAATGTATCAAATTAAAAAAGTACAAACACCAGGAACAGGAAGAAAATTTAATTACAAGTTCAATTGATTACAATTGATTGAATGTAATTTTTCATTGCAGGGGACTAATAGGGTTCTTTGAATGCTACTTTGCAGAGGTTCAGAAATGTACCTCTTTCAGCGTAGAAGAACTCGCTGCTACTGGTCACGACTTTGCCTTAAAATTAATGTCGGGAAGAAATTTTCTTCTTGGCTTTTGTGATGAGGATTCACCTTTGCACAATGGTAAGCTGGTGATACAAAAGGGAAAAATACATTTATTACGGAAAAAAACTCTAGTAATTTTATTATTGTTATTTGTAATGGTGATTCAGCTTTGCTCAATGATAAGCGGGCGCTACAGAAGGATAAAAAAACATTATTTATTTATTACGGAAAACAACTCCTGTAATTTTATTATTGATATCTGTAGTGGTGATTCAACTTCGCAAGTGATCAACACAAAAGAAAAACCCTTATTTATTTGCAGCGGAAAACAATTTATTTTCATTGATTTTTAAAATATTGAAGGTATAGGAATATAAGAACTTCCTTGTGAAATAACTTACAGGTAAAGTTCCAACTACGATTGAAAAAATTCTAATTTTAAAGTACAACATTTCTATTATTGTATACCAATTTTTAACAAAAAAAAAAATTCGTCAATTTTTTAAAAGGAAAACTTATTTCTAATAATGATATAATAAAATATTTTTGATTTGCGTTTGGACAATGAAATAAATTCCTTTAATTACTAAAATAAAAAAATCATTTTATTAACTTATATCTTATTAGTTACACATCTTCATATTTTGAGGAAGAAATAAATACATTTAGATTTTTCTTTTATAGAAAAACTTCGATGAGAAAGTACCTCTACATTGTTTAAAGCATTATGTAATGGTCTGTTTCTATATCAAAAAATATATTTGACTCGCAATTATTTTGACAATTCATAATTTTATTATTATATACTACGTCCTAATAACAAGTAAACACAGAATTCATGCGTTTTTTCTAACATTTTATCTTTCTTTATATTATTATTATTAAAAAAATTCTTCAATATTTTGAAGTTGAAAATCCTTGTAAACTTTTTCATCTTACTATCAATATTTTTTTATGTTTTGAATTTCTGTACATAGTTTTTTTTTCTATTATAAATATTTTGGTTAGTGGTAACAAAGAAAAACTTTGATTGATATTTTTGAATGCAAAGTATGCGATGGAACTGTGGTACTTCCCTATTTTCCCACAATCTTTGTGAATATGACACTTGCTATTTAGAGCTAGTAAAGAAAGAAAATATCTTTATTTTCTTGATAAATTTAATTATCACATGGATTTTTTATTGGAGAGGAAGTTACTGGCGATACTCTTCAGCATTCTTGTTCATTGCTTGGTGATGTTTTTGTCATATGACATAAGATTGTGAGGATGCATTCCGTACCATATTGAAGTGCTGTGCCAATCCCACCAGAACTCCACTGATCACGTATTATCTAACAGACAGAACCTCTTGAGGTAAGGAGGGAAACAGCCATGTTCTGAGAAGAAAATAATGTACCACGAACCACATGTGTGTAAGCGTTTTAAAACCACAGAGTGTTTGAGTCAAAGTATATAAATGATAAATTTAATTATAACACATCGTACAACACAACTGAAAGAAAACTGATAATAAATAACTGAAAATTTTTCGAATAACCTTTTAACCCGGGCTTTAAAAAAACAGAAAAAAACTAAATAATAGAGACAAATATAAATAAATGAAGAAATAAGTAAATGATTAAATAAATAAACATCAAACATAAATACATACATTGACTCAGTCTAAGGTAAAGTCAATGATGAAGAGCAAAAAGATAAATAATTATTTTTGCATTTTTTCACACAAAATACTGTCTACTTTCAACAGTGCTTTAATTTTTCTTAAACATACTTTGAAAGGCTTCAAAATTTTTATTTATCTTATGCATACTTTGAAATAAACATCAAATATAAATACATACATTGGCTCAGTCTAGGGTACAGTCCGTGATCAAGAACAAAAAGATAAAGAATTTTTTTTCACACAAGATATTGTCTACTTTCAATAGTGCTTTAATTTCTCTTATGCATGCATTGAAAGGCTTTATCAATGCTAAAGTTCCATTTAAAGTTCACAACTGTTAAAAAAGCCTTCACACCTAAAGTTCTAAGAGGAACACAAAACTGCTTTACCACATGGTATAACAAACAAAAAGTCCTTTTTCTTATCGTAGTAAAATAATATATGGTTCCAAAAGCTCTTTTTCCTTTATAGTAAAATAACGTATGGGGTCCAAAATAAGAAAAACAAGTCCAGACAGGAGAAAAACTTGGATAAATAATAATTCCATTTGTAAAATCCTGCTTTCATTTTGATACAGGAAATCCAAGATAGTTTTCCTATTAAAGTCAATTTTTATTTAATAAAAGTAATATATAACATCCTTTAAAAATATATATGACTGATTGTTGTCTATTTCTCAATTTTTCAGGGAAATAGTTTACACATTTGCTTGCTTGGCTCAGGATATTTATAAGAACTGCGGCAAAACCGCTAGAACACTGAACTTGACTGTGCTGGAGCATAGCAATGATGACACACCTTTTGAATGTTTTATTGAAAACGAATTAGATTTGAAGCGAGAGTTTGTAGATTCTCTGAATTTAGAAGAAGATGCGAAAAACGCTTATTATACGGTTTTTCAAGTAGTTGGAAGAAGATAAGATTGATATTTTGGTTTCAAATTTGTTTTAGAATGAATTTCTTGTAACTTTTACCCCTGAATAAAACTGTAAAGGCAATTTTTTAAATTTTTGCTTTTAAAAATAATAAAAAATGTTGTGAAAATGTGTGAAAAATGTGTTGTGAAATATAATGTCTGGATTTATTTTAAATACACATATGACTGAAATGAAAAGTTGTATTCCTAGAACATCTTATAAGTTTTATAGTCCATTTTTTATGTTTTACATGTAAACATTCCATTATTTTAAACACCCAAAAGCATTAATAGACAACAAAAATACTTTGTTTTATATATTTTTATTAATGAGATAAAAATCAGTTAAAGCATGCTATAATTTTCTGAATTACTTGGCTAAAATGCTGATTAATAGATTCTTATGCTTCAAAAAAGTTTTTATTTGTAAAAGGTTCATGCAAGTATTTCTTCAATCAGCAGTAATTTCACAATAGACAGGTTATGATAAGTGATTGAAAATGTTCGACACAATTGTAATGTTTTTTTATACACAATTTGAAATTTGTTTTACTGAGTTAGCTTTCAGAAATTATTCTTGTTACAGTATTCGAGAAAAGTACTCCCATTAAATCTCAATCAATCAGTCAATTGATCAGCAAATTACCGTTTCTCTAAGGAGCCCATTTCCGAATTTCATGTTGAATTGTGTCAAATTTTGCATTTCTGGATACAGTAGTTTGTTCTCATTAAAGAGAAAGATAGGCATACACAAATTATCTACTATAAAAAAGCAATATCTGCTAATAAAGAATGTATAAAACAAATTATTTTCCTTAGAAGTAGATAATTCTGGAATCAATTTTTGATTAGCAAATTTTTCTTAACTAATTATTTCGTAAATTACAAAAAGACATTTGCAGTCACAGAGTGATGCTTCTAACGTTCAATTAATTCACGAAACCCTTTACAAAATTTATTTTTCTAAACGTTCATTGATTCTGCGCCAAAATATAGAAAGAATTTTAAAATAATTAAAGAATGGTACTATTAGAATTGTTTAGTCAATAATGCTCACATTTGCTCACAATCCATATAATAAAAGAAAATGTAATTTGTGAAAAAATATATAATATGTATCAAGTTTGGAACAACATTTAAACAATTTTAGCCAATTCAATGTATTCTATTATGTTTGTTGATGAATAGCAGAATTTATAATTTTCAGCATGAAAATACAAAAATTCATTCATTAAAACTTAAATATATACGTTAGATTATTTAAGGCATTAAAAGCTTTCTATTTCTTAGCATTTTTTATATATACCTTTTCATACTTTCTTTTTTTTTATACTTTTTTTCTTTTTCATACTTTCTTTCTTAATAAAGTATTTATCCATCAAGAAATTTTACCTTTATATTTGAAAGAATTCTAATATCTTAGGCCCCTGAAATTAAAAGGAGAATGTTCCTGCATAATTAAAAGCAGCGATGCTGTTTTTTACTTCCACTAGCATGAAAACTGTGGTATTTTGAAAGATTCGGCTACAAATAGAGGCTAATCCGAAATACAGAAATATTTTGCTCATGCGCAAGAGCCACTAAGTGTTGATTTCACCAAAATAGAAACAGGATGAAAGATTGATGAAAATATATTTGTGTTTTAATTCTCAATTCAACAAACCTCAATTAGCATTAGAATTAGGCCACAAAAGATCTGAGAAAAAAATAGCCGTTTATAAAATAACTGTACCATTTTCGAATTAAAAAACAGAGTGATTTAATATAACAAGTGGTATGAGTAATAAAATAAACGCTTCTAATGGGCGAAGGATCAAGGCCTGTAAATAATGCGAGATCACTCATATTAAATCATTCATTTTCCTCATTTTGAATCAGAAGACCTTTTGAATCAGAGACTGAGTAGTAAAGCCTCGACTTCGAAGTTAAAGTGTTTCAGGATTCCTGTTCGAGGAGTCGTTTAAACGGGTCTGATGCCCATTTATTCCGGTTCAACATTACGAGATCCATCTCCACGAGATACTTCCTATTGATGCTTTAAAACGAGACGTTAATGTAACTAAATCTAAAACAAGGTCAGGAAACAATGTTATGTCCCTATCATTGCCTGAATTGGGGCATTGGCAAGATCTAAAGACGTCAATACATGCTGATTGTCTACCCCAACGCTTCCTTGATTCTGGTGCAGTAATCAGAATTCAAAAAGTGAACAGTTTATGTATTGTAATAGTTATTCTAAGTATGAATTGTGAAAACTTCTGTCTGTCTAAAACAAAAATTTAATAACACATATATAACAGAACAAAAAAAAATAGCTCTTTCAAAAATACGAAAGACAAATCAAGTTTGAATACAGACCTAAACTTAATTAAAGAGATTATCTATTAAATTATATATTTCTCTTAGATTGCATTATTTAATTATCGCATTACTACACTAATAATTGTCTGGATAGACTAACAGGAAATTAATCCGTTGGAGGAACTGATACAAAATTCGTCACAAATCTACTTTTAAAATACAAAATCTTATTAAATTAATCCACATAAATTTACCAGTTTTTTTTAAAAAATATATTGCATTCATTTGTATTATATCAGTAGAGATCAAAACCTAGTGAATTCATTTTATTCCAATTTTGATAAAAATATATAAATTTGGCGTTCAAATCACATATTTAATCACATTCATCTAGTTCAAAGCGCTGTTACTGTGCTGATTGATGAACCGTTCGACGTTTCTACGAAATTATGTCACTATCAGATGGCGATACTAATTAATCGTCTGGTTTCTTAATTTTGATTAATTAAGTTCGTGACATAAAGAATCGCAAGAATATCGTTTGGTGTATTTAAATTTTTTTGCTTTGACTATCGCTCTCTTTAAAAATCAGTAACTTACGTTTATTCTTTGATATACTTCTTGATATTTTAAAACCGCACTTTTATGACTGTACATGCTCTCTTACAAAAGTAAATTTGCTCAAAGAATCTGTAAATATGTTGAAAATATTAGAATATAATTTTAAAATTAAACTGCTCTATATTCATTGGATTTTAATAAACATGGAAAATGCAAGAAAAGTATTTATCTGCACTTCCTGTTGCCGGTGTTTCTAAATAGTAAATGCTGATTAGATTGCTTTGTAGTAGAGTTCAATATAAATAAAAAAGATTCCAAAATATTCAAGTAATATATAATATGTTATCAAATTTATATTATTATTGATTGATTATAATAGCTATTACTCATTCATTCCTTTCAACTACTTCAAAACAACATGATCGGCACTTATTAATTAGAAAACTGGCTACAGTAAATTGTAGAGATAGGTACTTACATTTTTCCTGTTTATTAAAATCCAATTAATATAATTCGATTCGTTTTTAAATAAATGTCCCAAATATTTACAGCATGCTATAGATTCTTTGGGAAATGCCTACAGTTTGTAAAAGAAGGATGAAGTCGTAGAAGTGTGGTTAAAAAATGAAAAAATCACTAAATAATGGCTATAATTTTCTCAATTTTTTGAAAAAAAGTTCAAATTAATATACTATATTATTTTCATACTCTTACACTACTTTCATTTTCAGGGCGTATTATATAAGAAATAATACGAAATATAAGATAGGAAACCAATTATGCAAGTTTGAACATACTGAAACCAAATTTTAAACTGAACTATAGTTTTCAGCAACCATTTGATAACACACCGAATTCTGATTAGCTTTTTTCTTTGACTCTTACGCGAATTTGAATGGATATATTGATATATCTCTGCGGCGAATTGGTTCAAAAATTGCAACTATATGTTTCTGTATACTCGGTATAAAATGCATGATAAAATAATTACCATTTTTTATGCATGGGCGTTATATTGAAACTTGTATAGTTTCACATTTTAATCAAGCTTATTTTATTAAAACCAGTATATACTTAAATAATATAATACACAGAGGGATCAAGGAATAACAGGAGGTGTTCGGAGTCCTGTAGCGTATTATGGGCTGTACGAAACATAAACTGTAGCTACCATACACATTACAGAATGCGTTTTCGATTTGTTAAGGAAAATGTGCACCAAATACCAATAAAAGATGTTTATTATAGCTATTTGCAGATTTGGCCAAAGTTGACCTCAGCTTGATGTTCAAATAATTTCGATGGTGGCTCGCAGCACATCAGCATTTATTCATCTGAAATGTAATGCTGTTTGTTCTTTTAAAGAATCAATCTTAGGAACATGTCCTTGATACACAAAGTCTTTTAAGCATTCAAGTATTTCCACAACTAGAAATCGTCTTCAGCCTGGTTGCACACCAAGAATTCTTGTTATTTCAAACCTTTCTACCATTCTTGGTAAGTTAATTATGATCATGGGTCTTCTACGTAATTGTTTTAACCGCCAGTTTTCACGAAGAATAGGATTTTTTTTTTCCATCTCGCTGATAAAACAATTTGACTAATAAGGCATGCTCACGTAGTGACGACTCCAGACGGGTGAATGCTTGAAGAATAACATGAGTTCCAAAAACCACTCCTTTTATCTTCGATATCTGTCACAAAGTTCCCGTTACATAATGATATTTTCAATCCTAGCTCCAGAATGTTCCCTATTGGAGTTTTTTTTTTTTGCCTATTTTTTTTATTGAGAAATTGTAACTTCATACTCTAGTGTGTATGGTGGCCAAATTTTTCTGGTAAGACATCTATCGAGATAAACTTAAAGAATCAAACCTTATCTAAACATAAAATTTGATCCAAATCGGAGGACCCGATTCCACCAAAATAAATTTATGTGTATTCAACTATTGTCCCTTTAAAAACATAAGATACTAATCTTGATAATATATAACGTTTAGAAGGTTAAAAAATTAAAAGCTTGCATATTTAGAAACTGCAACCTATATATTTTTCAACTCGTATGTTCTAGAAGCGAAATTCTTTGATGCAAATAAAACATGGGCCTTCAATTAAATCGAGTCTCAGGATCACAAGCTTTCGATTTCAAAAAAAATAATTAGTTTCTTGTATAGAAATTCCAAATGGATCTTCAATTGAATCGATTCTCGGGACCAAAAGTTTTGATCCCCCCCCCAAAAAAAAAATAGATTCTTTTATATAAATTCCAAATGGATCTTCAAGTGAATTGATTCTTGGGATCAAAAATTTTTGATCCAAAAAATAGATTCTTTTATAGAAATGCCAAATGGATTTTCAATTGAATTAATTCTCGGGATCTCTTGCTTCTAAAGTAGATGATGAAATTAATATATCTAAATGAAAAATGTATTTTTAATGTAATTGAGATTTTATATCATTGCTCAGATGTAAACTCAGTCGTAAAAATTTACGTATCTAAACAATCACTCCCCCCTAAACTTTCTGCGATATTCTCTAATATACTTCTCAGGCCGAAGAGTGTCTACAAGGCATAAGCATAAAATAGTTACGAAATATCAACTTTTGGTATGAATATTGGTATTTTTAGTATATCGATAGTGTGAATAATTCCTGGCATGGGTTATTGTACCCAAACATCGAATTCTTGTTATAATCACATTTTTCTTAATCAATTTAAACAAAATATTGACATAAAAACTGCATGTGCTCTCACAAAAATCTCTCGTAAAATTTGAAACATTTAAATCATAGCGTTTTCGATTTAAGACTTTTATATATTCTTGAAAATAAAAACCGATAGACAGTTGAATATTGATTGACTCAAAATTAGACCAATGTCTAGACAATAAATGTTTAATATGTGCACCAAAGAGAGCTATATAAATAAAATTTATATATATAGCTCTCTTTGTTTTTTAATTATCGTGGCAATCTATAATTGAACAGCCAGATGGCTAAACTTCCTGAAAAAAAAATTTTACTCATTTTTTGAGGGAAATCTCCAAATTTTATGTGAAAACAGTATGCTAAATTTTGTTAACTCAAAATGTCTTTTAGTTATTTTTGTCACAAACATGCTGGCTGAAAGCCATTCGCTATAAATATGGTTTTCGAACTTAAGGAGATATAAAACGGGGAAATGCTTCAAAATTTCAAATTTAAATTTTTCGACGATTACTGTACTGTCTCTACACAACGTGTACAGGAAAGAAAAAATGAAACAGGACTCAAATTAAATAGAGACTAAAAGTCTTAAATCCCCTATCCAGTAGACAGGATTTCGGACTAAAATAAAAAGTGGGTAATGCTGGTAGGATTATTAGCAGAAATACAAATAGTTAATGTCGTTGCGGTATATGACCCGTATTATTATTTGACAAATTGTTAAGGATTAGGGTTTGCACAGCCACATTAAAAAAATATGCAATTACGTATGTTATGAAAAAAATCCGAAGGATATTTACTAAAGACTTTTTATACTGACGCTCGTTAAAGAGGCAGAATGTATTGATAAAGTATTATCGTAATTTTTTCAGAGGATATCCTTAGAGCGTTATCATTGTTTGTTCCTACTAATTAAAATGTAACTATCCGGCTCTGAATAAGAAGAAAACTAATAATTTTAAGATAAAGAAAACTCCGGTCATAATGAAATGTAATCTTTAGAATATGAATCCTTGGAAAGAACGCTCAAGGATATCTCTTATTCTCTTCTTACAAGGAAAAGTTCAAAAAGAAAAAAAAATGTAAAAATTCGACCATATTCACCGAGATGTTAACACAATTTTTAACTATTCATAAAATCAGCAAATGAAATATTTTAATGTCTTTATTAGAAATATTTAACAGTGTGACATACTGAATCAGGGCTGTACTTTGATTAC
The DNA here is from genome assembly GCA_026543055.1 of Argiope trifasciata. NCBI lineage: Eukaryota > Metazoa > Arthropoda > Arachnida > Araneae > Araneidae > Argiope > Argiope trifasciata. The sequence goes on along the minus strand of JAPMOQ010027759.1, from coordinate 366,773 downwards.
TCAGGTACTTTGATTAGTATGGTTAGACTCACTTTCCAGGTAGCACAGCCTTTTGCATAATATTGAACAATATTGTGCGATATAATTTGATGTTAAACAACATTGCCAATATAAATCAATGTTAAATAATATTTTGCAGTGTTAGTGTGATGCATTGGTGGCTATATACTGGGAGCATGTGTCTTCGTTTGAATATTGTATAATTGAATAAATATTTTATTTCTGAGCTCTTTCAGCAGCAACGAAAAAAGATCTTAAGTCAAGGTATTTTGTGGAAGTGTAATTAAAAAGTCACACATTATGAAATAATAAAAACAAAATATATGAATGAAAATTCTGAAACAAATCATTGATCTGATTTTTTAGTATGACCTATATGCAAGGAAGGGTTGTATAGTTACGTCTGTAGCCCCAAATGAGTGAACGCCACTGGTATACAAAAATCAATAAGTTTCAAGAATAAATAATGTATCGGTAGGACCTGAATTCTCTACGAAAGGAAGAATCAATTAGCCACCATACTTTTATCATTTTTCACAAGGTAACATTATTATCTAGACAATAATCTAGATCAGAAATTCCATTCAGGATTGAACATGGCGCATTTGCGAGATATTTCGATCCATTTAAACTGACTGAGGTGCACATCTGTGAATACTGCCAAGAAGATTAATAAATCTACTAAGACATCTAACCTCCTAGCATTTTAAATATCCTTCAATAGCTCATTAAATTTCTCGAATTTGAAATTTTATGACTAATTCTCTTTACAAGAATATTAAACAGCTTGGTGCAATTCATGCAATTAAATAGGCAGTTTCTTAAAGGCTGAAATATAAATGTGTCATCATAAAACAAACATGAATTTTTGACCGAACACTGAATACTTACAGATGAAGCTTCATAATTTGAGATTTAGATTCGTTAAAAAGGGCATTTTTTCATGAAGAAGTTTATGCAACAATTATTCATTTTCTAATTCTTTCATGATTTTTAAGTTTCTCAAAGCTATTATTAAAATTTTTCCAAAGTAATAAAAATATGGGTGATTTACCCATAATTATTCTTTGTTTCAAAAGTTTAAAATTCTTTGCTTATGCATGAATTTTCTAATATTATTTTTTCTCTTAATAACAGATTTCAGTTACTTTAAACTGATATTTCTTGTTTACCCATTCGCTCTCCTCTCTTGTCAGATGAAATTTCTCCTCAGGGATCCTTTGGATTTCGCCGAATTAAGATTTTTTTTAAATATAAAAACCTAAACAAGTAAAAATTCAAAAGATTTAGAATATATCAGAACGCTTGAAGCATGTTACGACTGCTTTGCAGAAATTACCTTTGAATGCACTAGATATTTTACGGACGATGAAAATGTTAAAAATTCTATATAAATATAGTGCATTTAAAAAGTTTTCATCTTGCTTTTGCTTTGATTACTATATGTCTCATTTACTTGTTTCTTATCTAGAATTTGATTTTTCATTCCATGCATGTCACGCCACTCTTGGAAAAAAATTGAATCGGAGAATGGAAACTATATTTAACGTATACATAAATTTACATATTTTTTCAAGTCTATGTTTCATACTTCATACCGAAGATCCCATAAATATCTCCAATTCAAGCGAAAACATTGAAATGTTACTTTGCCTACTATTTGATAATTCATCAAAAAAAAAAAAAACTTCTGATGTGAAATACTAATTCAGCAAACAGTAGCTGCTGAAAATTTTAAAAACGTAGCATTTTGTAAAATTGTTGTAAATGCAGCCATTTTTTGCAAAAATTCTAACCTTCTAAATTTTATTTCATATTGTTTAAAGACTTCTCACATTAACTTATTATAAAATTAAAAAAAAAGCAGCCGCTTCATACTTCCGCTTTCCAATGTAATCAATCCCAAATTGATGCGAAGCTAACTGCACTGACTACAAGAATGACGTGGACGGAGACTATATGACGTGAGTGGTTGTAGAATATTTAAATAATCTCCCTATGCATTCATTTTCTCTTATAACTTGGTATCCGTTTGATCCCCCGAAATGGCTCTTTTCATCTGGCTGTTATATTTAACAATTGGAGGTAAAAATATATTCCTTTTACATCATAATTTTATTAAAACATAGTTAATTTCTATTATTTTATAATTTCTAAATAATTATGATGTAATATTTATGATTTTTATAATTTCTAATGTATGCAATTTCTTAATTCACGAACATTTTATTTGAATGGAATTTTTAATAATTTGATAGAGTCATTAATAAACAAATGGAGACTTGAAACATTGCTTTAAGATGTGAACAAAAGTTAAAACGTTTATATATTGCACAGCAGAATTTTTTGTCATTATTAATTAATAATTCAAAAGATTTCTTTTTTGTATATGTAAATTTGAACTTTCGCCTTTAATTTTAAAAAGCATCGGAAAAAAATTGGGTAGTAATAATTTTTTTCCATTGGTCTCTCTGTTTTTTCGCACTAAAAGCTTATAATCCATTATAAACCCGTATTGACGTTTCTTATTTTAAATTATACTTCTTTTATGCTTAAATAGTATTGATTGATTAAACGCATTGTTTCAGTTATAGATAATTTTTCTTGAAAGGAAATTTGGGAAAAAAATCTTTTCTTTTAAATATGAGTAGTAGTATTTTTTTTTTACTTAAATTAACCAAAATATTATTTTAACGTTATTATGTATTACATTATTATTATGCATAAGGCATTAATTTACATAATTATCAACCAAAATATTATTTTAACATTACTATGCATTGAATTATTGTTACTATTATGCAGAATACATTAATTTACATAATTATTAACCAAAATATTTTTTAACATTAGCATACAGTAAATATTTATTATCATTATGCAGAATGCGTTGATTTTCATAATTATTAACCAAAATATTATTTTAACTTTTACTATACATTAAATTTTCATTATTATTATTATGCAGAATGCATTAATGTACATACTTATTGAGAAAAAAAATTATTATTTTTTCTTATTAATTTGAAACGGTAGAAGCTACAACAATATGGCTTGGCTCTGTTCGGCAATGAATTTGTGTGAAAACAACAACAACAGGATTTTAGATTAGATTACATAATATAAAAAATAATGAAATATAAATGTGAAACGCAGAATGTATTTCTACAGTTTAACATATTAATAAATAAATATTTAAAACAAAATTCGGTAAATTTTTTATTTAACTTAATTTTAATAAAAAAAACTATTAAAATAATGTAAAACATTTCTTAACACTTAAAAGGCTAAAGCTTCATGTTCTTAATTTTTCTAAAGTTTTAATTGTTACCTAATTAGTTGGCATTATTTATTTAACATGTAAGTAACAAAATCATTCGAAATTTTAGAAGAAAAATTCGGGCTTACGTGCCTTATTATATATATAAAAAAGGATTTACCATAAATTATCTCCGGAGAGGCACATCGCAACAGAGGATTAAAAGTATTACACTATGGGCAGCATACGAAAAAGTAGGGCTCTGGTTCTTCCCATCGATAAAGAGATGCACTTCCTTCGGATTGGGACGTACCATGGCCGGTGATCCCTCTTAGGACTCAACTACAGTTATCGTGGTAACAAAACAGTTCTCAACACAGTGAGGTTTTGACCACAGCTCCTGCCAATGTTACTGTAACGGCGATCCGGTCATTCAAGGTTTATTATTATTATAAGGAGTAGTAGTAGGCTACGAGAGCCAGTGATATCTTATGTTAATACTTTTCAATTTTATTCTAACGACATACGAAAAAAAATGATTTTAGCATAATTAAAGAACTTTTATAGTTAAGAAATATATATTAAATAAAACGGTGTTTGCTTTTGAACAAAAATGGCTGCAGAATTTGAGCCATTTCTCTTAAGGGGAAAGAAATATCATTTCATCTGATTGATCTCAGAATGATTACATCCAAGTTCAGAATACTTTTTCTTAACTACAACGAATTATGCTCATAGCAATTTTTGTCACAACATTCCAACTTCTAATTCTCTACAAATGTCAATATTTATTTATTTATTCTTTCAAGAACTTCTTTTAAGTTGCCTGCAAAACACAGAAAAAAAGATATTGCTAGTTGAAAAAAAACATTTATCTGTTGAGACACCTATTCTAAAAATTTATATAAGAGTTTTTCTTTGCTGATCTGGCAAATGAGAGTTAATGTCATATTTTAAAAGATTTGCAAACATGAGAATGCATGAATACCATTAAGGTATCAATAAGTCGTATTTTTCCAGTTTTAGCCCAAAAAAAATTTTAGTTGCATAGAGGTGATGTCCATTTTAATCAGTTAATACTACTAATAATAGAAAATAGCGATGTTTAATTAATTATAGTAAATGTAACTTATATGGTCTTGAAATAAATTCCTCACCATTATTATGATCATAAATTTAATTTAATAAAGGGATTTATTCACATTAAAATTATGAAGATGCTAAAATAGTGTCTAGCCTTAAGGAGTTCGCAGTTTAAAATAATTCAAAACTCCTACCAATAATGAGGCTAAATTAGATTACATGACCATGAAACTAGTCACATTTAAACAGCATGAAAATGTATCTAAAATTTTGCAATAAATGTTTCCGAGGAAAAGGTTTTCCAACAAAAAAAGTATGTTTTCTATTTTGATTAATAAATGGAATGGGTAAAATGACTACTTCATACTCGTTGTAAAATATTTCTGATCAAACATTTTTTGGGGGTTTCCGGTTTTAAGAAAATCATCACATCTTCATAAAGTTCCACTCTGAATTAGTTATAAAATGAAAGCTACTAAACCAAGTGTTATCAAATTTGGTAATAATTTAAAGCAGGTGATGGGGTTTTTCTGCCGTAAAAAAAATCAAAACTTCATCATAGGGAAATTTTGCTGTATTCAATATTGTTAAGCAAAATAGAACATGAAGACATCGGTTTAAAACGCTTTTAATCGTTTTTGAAACGTATTAGTTTATTGCAACATCCACCATTTTCTGAAAGCAAGTCAAATCGCATTACTGCATTCTGAACAATAGCTCTTAACAGATCAAGAGGAATGTTACGCACAAGTTGATATACCACATTCTTCAATTCAGCCTTATTTTTTTTTAGTTTATCATCATAAACAGTGTTTTTTAAATAACCCCATAGCCAGAAGTTACAGGGGTTAAAAGCTGGTGACCTAGGTGGCCAAAAAATGAGGCAATTTACGAATATATTCCCTTTATTCATGAAACATTGTTTAAGTGACCGTGTGACATGTGTACCAACGTGCGGTTGAACCCTATATATCTAAAACAATAAAATGCTTATATTCATAATAAGTATATTTTGGTCAATGAGGGTTGAGCAATTTTGAATTTTTTAGAATTAAGAAAGTCTTTTTGTTGACTAGGACGGTTGAACTATATTAAACATTCAAATGTTTAGTATTTTCAGAAGTCCGTTTATTGACTTGATAATATTTTTTTACGCAATTCAATGCGTTATTACAAATAGCGTATTTACTTACGTATTTATTTATTACTCAAAAAGTTAAGAAGTTTGCTATTGGGTAGGGATTAGAATAATAATTTTTTATTATAAGCTTTAAATGTTATAAGCATTAAAATATCATAAACCTTGTATGAAAAGAGAAATAATCAAATTTAGTTGTGTTAACATCTCGTTTTAAAGCAACAATAGACCTATTTTGGGACGGACCTCGAAATTCGTAAACACGGTCAGATGACACGGACGACTCATAAATAACACCCGCCTCTCTAAAATCCCACACCATACCAACGAATTTAATGGAGGACGTTTGGCGCCAGCGAATTTAACATGGACCAGATTCATTTATAAGGCAGTTCTTCGGAGTAATCGGGTTTCGAACATGAAAACCCTCCTATTCTAACGCCGAGACCTTATCACCAGGGTCGGGAGAAAAATTCCAATTCTAACCGCCTTTGGCGATCAGCTGGTTCGCCATGAGTAATGCGTTCTAAAATTTTCAATTAAGTCACATAATCATTAACCTTCAAATAATTCCGGGCATTGAATGGTCTGAAATTAGAAATGTTTTTTTTCCATGATGCTGCTAAAATATTAAATGTTTTTTTAAAGAAAGCGAAAAAGGAAAAAAAAAATTGAATAAATAATTTAGATGTCGCAAACGATTATAGAAACCTTGGCTTTGCATTTATTTTTTTAGACGATATCACATTTTATAATGGAAAAAAATATTGATAAGATAATGATATAATGATTACAGATTTTGCAAACCATTATAGAAATATGCCATTAAGTCGGGATTTCAATGCATATCCTGTCTAAATTCAATCTATAATAAATAAAGAAGATTTGTTGAATAAATGATTTAGATATTGCAAACGATTATAGAAACCTTTGCGTTGCATTTATTTTTTAGAAAATATCACATTTTATGTTTCTTTTATTTTATCCAGTCACGTGCTAAAAGTATTATTTCTCTAGACTTGATTTATGATGACAGTTTTTTTTTAATTTTGTGAACCGTCATTGTTTTCTTTTATTTTATCCAGTCACGTGCTCAAAAAACATGGTCAAAATATTTCTTTAAAAATTCATTAAAAATAGTGGCTTAAGTTATACATTAAAACACTGATACCAATAGAAAGCTATTTTTTTTAATCTTTAAATTGATGTAAAAATCATGTTTGTGCGATAATATTTTCGTAAGTTATAGCGGAAAAAAGTCGAAATTTCGCTTAAATTTTGATTAATTCAAATTCTAAGTTAAAATTCGAAAAAAGAACTCCAAGGTTCACATTCCCGACCTCCAAGTTATTCATGTACCAAATTTGGTAGCTGTAGTTCCAACTGTCTGACCTGTAGAGCTCCAACACACACACACACACACACACACACACACACACACACACACACACACACATTGAGCTTTATTATAAGTATAGATTAATGCAAGAATGAAATGTTACTGAAAACATGAATACTAGATGTTATATTTATCTTTTTCTTTTAGTATGTGTTGAATGATCTTTTTAAAATTTATATACATTTAAAAATTAAATTCTTTTTCCAAGGATCCTTTGCATTCCATTGTGGTGAAAGAAAGAAATGCGATGATGGTACACTTAGAGAAATGATTGATTTAGAATTTTTTCCAAATAAAGAGCAACTGACAAGATTATGCCCGTAAGTTTTAATGCTATTGTTTACTTAGCCCATCTGCATCATTGGCGTATATATACGCTCAATTTTACTGGTCACTATCACTGGAACGTATATATAGGCTGAATCATATTATATGCTAGGCATATGATATATACTATATTCATTTTATATACTATACACCTATATGTATCCCACATTTCAAATATTACCACACTGAACAAAATTACTAACAAATAATGCTCAAAAAAATTTTTTTTCTACTTTTCTACAATTTTACTTCTAAATATGAAATAAAAAAATTTCCGTGATGGGCATTTTTTTCATATTTTCATATGATGCAAATGTGTTAGTAAATAATTTTTTGAAACATTATTTTTGCTCGCATACAATGCATTTTCTGATCGTGAGAGTTTTTTTTTTCTTATTAAAAAATCTAATGACGATGTAGCCACTGAAAGGGGAGGAAAGGGGGCAGTAGATTTTGAGGGTAAAGACCCCAGAATATCCGGCTGCAGAAGTTTGATTTCTAGCTCATATGAAGATAACACGCGCCCACTCATTTGCATAACCCCCTTTCACACACTTTACATACGAGACATTGGGCAAACAATTATGCCTGAACCAGGACTTAAAAGCAGGACACCCAGATAACGGGGATGGAGCGCTACCCCCTAAGCCAGATTGCTGGCTTTCATACTTATTCATTAAGGCTGGGACTGATGAATCCTTGAAAATAAATGTTAAAAAACATAATATGAAAAAATTCAAAGGCCGCGAACACAATATCTCGCGAAAGAGGATGGTAAGGTATACCAAGTTTGGATATACTAATATTGTATAGTAAAACATTATGCCCAAATAGGTTTTTAACACTTTTAATTATTTAAGTGTGTTTTGTAATTCACCATTATAAATATTACAAAGATTTCTTAATATATTTTATTACAATTCAGCACCAGATGACGCTTAACTTTTGTATTCAATATTTATGTAATTTAATTGATTAACAGAACATTTAGTTCCAAAAATGTTAAATAATTCACATTAATCACCAATCATAAATGTACGAAATTTGTAAAATATAGAGCTTCAGCTTATGACTAAAACTTTATTACAAATTAAATTGATTATAAGTTACTGAATTTGGATTTCCTTGCAGAAAATTTCTACAGTTCTTTCATTGCTATTTCGCGGAAGTTGAAAAATGCCTCATACTTAGCATCTCAGAACTCGCAACAACTGGTCACGAATTTGCCTCTCAGTTATTGGCTGCAAGAAATTTTGCCGTTGATCTTTGTAACGAGAGTTCAACTTTACACAGTGGTAAGTTCCCAATAATGAAGAAACTTTTCATTCATTTACCACAGAAATCAGTTTATGTAATTTAATTTTCTGTCAATTTCTTTCAGAAATGTAAGTTATCACTCATAAAATATTTTACAAAAGATATCCATTAAAAAAGGGCAAAAAACATCCCATCAAAATTTTATTATTTTAAAACCTATGATCTATACAATGACTTATACACAGAGTGATCAGTAAGTAAACCCTGCTTTCAAAATTAAATATCTCAACAACAAAGATCGATTGAATTCTGCGGTAAAACTGTACGTTTATTAGCAAAACTGTAAAAATGCTGTACAAAAGTTTAGAAAATTAAGTTACGTAAATCGTTAGCAGATGGCCCTCTAATCACAATGCCCATAGACGCTTTTAGTGTGACGTCAAAAATGAAAAATGACTCCCGATATGACTCCTTGTGACTTCTTTCTGTGGGGAACATTGAAAGACACTGTCCATAGAAACAATCCCGCCACTCTAAGAGAACTTGAATCGTTGATTGGTGTTGCATGTGATTCCATTTCCGGTGAGGCATTGCAAGGCGTGATGCAAGACTCCTTTCGGAGAAAGAGTTTTGAGCTCAGAGAGCCATCTGTTAACGATTTTTGTATCTAAATTTTCTAACTATTGTACACTATTTTTACAGTTTTGCTAATAAACGTACAGTTTACCGCATAATTCTATCGATATTTTTTGTGAAGATATTTAATTTTGAAATCAGGGCTTATTCGCTGATCACCTTGCAAATGAAATTAATTTGTTATCTCGTGATTTCATTTGTACTGCAAGTCAAATTTTGATTTTAGTAGTCGGAAAAAAGGCATCAACTATACCTTATGGGTTTTTCTAGTATTTGTGTATTAACAAAATGTCAGAGATTTATCAATCAAGAAACTACTAAAGAACGCATGCTACATTCTATAAAATTCGTAGATATACTCACAGATTTGTTTGTCAATGGCATGGTGCGAAATGCCACATGCTGGTTGTTCTAACTATAGTAAAAAGCACACATCTGTCATGTATGTGCGAGAAAATAAAAATTTAAGCAATAATGTTGTTCATGGCCTTACCAGAGAAAGAAGCTATCGCATTTGTGAGAGAATGTGAATGAAAATGTCTGGAAGATAATTTCCAATAGCGGGTTGTTATTAAAAATCGATATTAATTAAAACAGCGATTTATTACATTTTTAATCAAAAAAATTAATATAAGAACTAAAATTATTCTTTTTAAGCTAAAAGAAGGAAACAGAAAAATATATTATACAAATGCTATGTTGATTCAAAAATTAAAGGAATTTAAAGAATTTTTTTTCCATTCTGAGATATGCAATACAAAAAGTAATTGAAATAAAATATTTTTCAGGCTTTAGGAGCCAAAGCGAAAGAAAATTCTACATTTAAAAATTGAAATGCCAAACAATATAGATCATAACGCAACACAAAGCATAACAATTCGTTTTAAGTAAGGGAAAAGTTAATCCTATGAGGATTATACAGGTAAATGTTTTAAAATATGAAAAGTATATTGACATTCAAATTAAATCCAGAAGAAAAAAATACAAAATAATGCAATTATGAAATCAAAATAATTTGAAAGAATAGAAACGCTTAAAATTACTAAAACTTAGGAAGAATCCTAATATTCCCACTTATGTTCCTAATTTGAAACATCACACATGAAATAGCTTAATGAAAATCTATAGTTAAAGCCTTTTCTTACGTAAGGTTTACACTCAGCCTATAGACATTGGCAGAATGGAGCTGATCTACGTATGCCACAATTTCATAAGATAGATTCAGGCATACCATGCTTGGTAATGAATTGTCTTGTTTTCGTCCCTGAATTATTTTTCTCCACTATGTATAGTATTAAAATGATGTATATTTACACAAAAAAACATGGTAAAACATAAAAAAAAAGATCGGCATATCTAAATTTGGAAAGCTGTAGAAAAGAAACGACAAATAAGATGAAAACTTAGTATCAGAAAGAACAAAGAGTTTTAAAAAAAGGCGGAATTAATCAATGATAAGTGATCAATATTTTCACGCCAAAAAATAAACTCCTAAATTCTGCAAACACATGCGCAGAAAAATAAAATTCATAATACAGAGGTATGTTGTTGTCCTTTCGCGGGCTATCAATATTTTTAAGCCTTTCTAAACATGCGCTGCTTATTGCCCGTCTTATAATTGGTTGAGATTAAACCCGTTATTACTATCATTAAATAATTGAAAGTGCTCTATTTCTAATAAATACTATGGTTTCTATGGCAACAGATTATATGTCCAATATCGACTGCATTTTGGGTGTTACCAATCCCAAATCACTTTTTTACGAAGAAGAAGCAGGGAAATTGGTGATAAATTTTTCCGAATCTAAAGGCCAGTTTGAAAACACTGGAATGGATAGAGAAACTATTATGGACACACTGTTTTGTCTGTAAGTATTAAAAGAATTTTTTTTCTACAAGCAAAGTAGTTAAATAATTTAAAGAAACGCTTTTTTTGCAAAACCATGATTTTTTAAAATTTATCTATAAAAAATTATTTATTGTTTAAATTTGTCTTTGTTTAGTAATAATTTTAGTCTTAAACAGTTTTCTTTATAAAGCAGCTAGAATTTGATTTTTACGTCTATTTTCTGGAAGTTATCTACTTTTTGAACATTTGTATTTACATATATTTTAACGCTATTACACATCTTCATATTCTATTTTCTCATACTTGGAATATAATAGAATTTTCTTGAGAAAACACTTTATATATATATGTATTCAGAACAAGAGATTAAGTAGTTTATTCACATGAAAAAAATTTGAAAATGTTGTGTTTTTTTAACACTTGAGCTCCAGTATTTTAAGAATGCATAAAACTTATCTTATAATTCAGGAACTCTGCAGCAAATTTAAGCAAATCATTTAATGAATTTCTAATCTAGATTATTTTTGCTTCTTACCTCTTTTTAGTAAAAAAATGCCCTTTTCCTGATCTTTAAATATACTCTGGCTTTTGGAATTTAGTTTATAGGAAAAAGTTGAAATGGTTCATACATAATGCTTAGACCATCAAGAGGATGGCTTCGAATTTGTAAATCTTTTTTTAACTGAAACCGACAAGCACGATATAAGATTTTATTGATAGTAAAACCAAGCTTATTTGACCAGTTTTCAGAAATAAAGAGAACAATAAAAATACGAAAAAAAAATGTGAAGTTTCGGTGCTGATATTATGGGAATGACCGTTAGATTGCTATCGAATATACATATTCATATTTTAAACATTTGATAAAACTAGTCTTTCATGCTGCCAAATATTCAATTCACTTAAGAATTATTGGAAAAGTAGGACATAAATGGGTCACTGACCATTAATAGTGTATATGCCAAAAGAATGGCGTTGAAATTGTAAATCTATTTTTAGCTAAAAACGACGAGCATGAAATGACTTAATTGATAGTAAAACCAAACAAATTTAGGCATTCAAAAAATACTACAAATAAGTGTTAGATTTCAGAGGACAATGTCCCTACGTCCCATTATTTTTATTTGCTATCAAAGATACGCATTTATATTTTCAGGCATTTGATGAAAATGGGTCCAGTAATCAATTTTATTCTCTCTTCTAAATGAGAAATACGCTATTATGTGGTTGTGATAATGATACATATGTTGTCCAACTCTCTTGGAATAAAGTTAAACACTGAAAAATATATTATACAAATTACATTAATTAAAAAAATTTATTTAACAAAAAAGCTATAAAAGCTACTTAACAAAATAAACCATTGCTCACAAAAAAAACTATTATACAAAATATTTTAATATCTGGTAATGCAACCTGAGTTACGTATTTCTTACTTTGAGATAAATAATATTGTGCATCATGAAGAATTTGAATGTATGGGTATATTTTGCTTAGCTTATGTCTCTTTCTTAATTTTTTAGGGAGTATGGTTTCATAATAACAAGTTTGGCTCAAGATATTAATAGGAATTGCGGCAAAAGAGCTAGAGAACTATATTTGACTATATTGGAGCTCAGCGACGTCGACAAACCTGTTGATTGTTCTACTGAAAGCATATTAAGCTTGAAGCGAGAGTTTTTGGATTCCTTGAAGTTAGAAGAAGACAAAGATAATTTTTGGTCTATATATCGAGCACTTCGAAGACGTTGAAATTGATTTCTTTGGTTCAAAAATTGTTTTGGAATGCCATTTTTTTTTCTTCTACTGACTCTTGATTTAAATATTCAATAAACCTGTTCAGAATTTTTCACTTTCAGTGAAAAAAATAAAGATAATACAATTTAATTTTTGTATCTATTTTAATAATCAGATTAAGTACACATGTATCCAAAATGAAAATTATAATTATTGAATATCAAATATCACAAATGGTAATTTTTTGTATCAACTTTTGCACGCAAATATCATTTTTATAAAAACATACAAAAGCAACAGAAGAAAATAAATATGTTTTTTTTTATTTAGTCCAAACAATAAGACTGAAATCAGTTAAAACGTGGAAACTAGTAATTTTGAATTACCTGATTAAAATGTTCGTAATAATCTCTCTGAGGGCAATACAATCATTCTTCACAGGAGGGATTTTATTGCCTGAATTTCCATGAGACAATGACATTGTATATGGACTCTATTTTCACAATATGAACCATGTTTCATTGGTTTTACCTTCAAAGAGTATGCTAACTACAGAATTCGTTAAGTCTTCTAACAATTCACCGTGTTTCTGTAGAAATTAGCTCCAGATATTAATTCGTGCTTTGCCAACATTCGTGTTCCTGTACCCGACAACATTTTATGACAAACATCAGTATTAACGTATAGTATATATGTCTTCAACTGAATTAATTTCTTGTGAATGAATTAGTTTCAATTAATTATTTCGCAAATATCTTATTGATTTTTGTAGTTACATGATAATGCACCTAACATCAAAAAATTGTCGAATTCTTTGCAAAATCCTAGTTTTGTATTTAGTTTTTATTTTTATTTTAACCAGAATTGAAACAGATATTCTTTTGAGACCAAATTGATAATACTGGAATATTAGCAACAGTATTATATATCCTGTAACACTGTTTGAAACCAAGTAATTATACTAGAATATTAGCAATAGTATTATATTTCCTGTATCACCATTTGAAACCAAATAATAATTCTGGAATATTAGCATTTAATCAATAAAGCTGAAGTTTACATAAGGCTGTTTTTCAATAAAATTATCAAAAAAGTCAGTTGTAACATAAAATAGATTCTAAATCAGAATATTCCAATTTTTCGCAATTACTTTAAAATTATTTCCTTTTGACATAATATTTAGCTTGTCATAGAATAGTAAAATCTCTAATTACAAGCATAAAATTATGAAAATTCATTGATTCAGCCCTCTCTCTGTAAGTTCTATTCAAAGCCTTTTACAAAATTCAATGAAATAAATTAAAAACTGAAAGATATGAAGCGTTGAGAAGGAGATGAAATATTGAGACAGTTATAGAGCACAGAGAAGGAGATGCAACACCGATAAGGAGATGGAAAACTGAAAAAGGAAATGGAATATTGAAACGATGAAACACAGGGAAATTTAAACAACATTCAGGAGAATATGAAATACAGAGAAGGAGATGAGATATTAAGAAGAATGTGGAACATTGAAAATCAGATGAAACACTGAAAAGGAGATGGAACGCAGAGATGCAAATGCGTATAGAGAAGAGGATGAATTATTAAGAAAGAGATGGGACACAGAGAAGGACATGAAACACTGAAAGGAGGATTGAAAATTAGCTGAAACATTGAAAGAGAAAAATATTAATCAGTAATACAGTAAACCCTCACGGATGATGTAATTAAGTGCCTAGATAAATGAAAATTACCTGAAAAATTTGATTAATTGAAAACATAATTCTTTTAAGTTTTGCCTTAAAAAGCAGGAGGGATGGTTAAAAATAAATGAAAATAGAAAAAAGTAATAAGAAATAACTTCATATACTGAGTGGAAGATTGAAATCAAACAAATAATTCTAGAAATGAAACTTACTTTTTTCAACTCAAATTGCTCTGGGAATGAATAAAAAGTGACACTAAGGGTCCCTAAAACACTTATCGATAATTATCCCTGCTGGAATCGGACATTTCGGAAAGATCGGCATATGGATTACCACCCTCTCTTACTTTGACATTCTACTGAGAATCAGAGTTCAGTAAGTGAGCATTTTGTGCTTTGTAGTTGTAATTACTATGTGAAAATTTTGGAGGCCTTTTTTCGACCGGAACAATAAAAAAATATAATATACTGTCACACTCTCGAAGAATAGCTCTAGCGTCAATACAGTAAACAAATCAAAAAAGAATGCAAATATACAATTGAACTTAAAGATTACCAACCAAACTTTATTTATCTATCAGATTATATTAATTAAAAATCATTTATACACTCTCGAATATTAATATTAACAAACAGCTAATCCATTGACAGAACTTATTCGTGATTCATCACAAATTTACATCTCAAATAATGAAAATAAGTAAATTTAATCTATCTAGCTCCGAATGTTTTTTTAGTTATTGTGTCTATTTTTTACCATTCCGGGTAAAAAATGAATAAAATTTGTCCGATGTTCGATAAAAATTGATGCGATTGTTTAAAACTCTGTTAAGGTATTGCTGTTGCAGAACAGTTTACAGTTTTCACGAAGTGACGTCAAATTTAGATGACGCTGTTAATTAATATTTTGTCTTCTTAATTTAATTAATTAATCTCTCGCTACAAAGACTCACGAGAGTATTGTTTGCAGTTGACAATCGTTCTTTTATATTACACAGCTTATGGTTACATTTCAACGACTTTCTTTATACTTTTATGACAGCGCTGTTACAGCTTACTCTCTTAAAAATTGAGAGGGTTTCTTAAAGAATTTATAAATATGTTGGAAATATGAGAAATGTATTTAAAAATTAAGATTCGTAGCATTCATTGGATTTCAACTTCCATACAAAACCTTCTAGAATATTCAATAATATGGAAAGTGTGGTTGAATTTATATTTCTTATTGATTGATTATTCTACCTACAACTACAGAAACAAATACATTTGTTTCCTCCAACTCTGGAATTGCAACATAATCGAAATTTATTATTGGAAGGCATCGATGAGATGAGAAGTTTTATATGAAATGAATATAATACTACTTAGTTTTAAAATTATATTCTAATATTTGCAACACATATACAGATTCTTTAAGAAACGCTTATAATTCTTAAGAGAGAAGTCGTAAAAGTGCGGCTGTAAAGTATGCAAAAATTCTTTAAATATAAATTGCTTATTATAAGAGAACAGAATTAAAAGAAACTCATAAGAAAGCGTACTTATAATGATAAAGCATACAAAAAGTCTAAAGAATTGCCTAAAAATGGAGAAAGTTGCGCATTAAAACAGAGAGATATTTTTTTTTAAATTTAAGATAACGCTATCTCGTTATTCTTTATTTTCTGGGATAAATTCAGTAATATTATGAAGCAAACGATTAATTACCAGAGTCAAATGAAAATGACGTCACTTCATAGTAACGCTGAACTGAAGCAGGTTGACATAAATACAAACATAATTCTAAAAACGCTATTTTTTTTGTTTGACGTTTGAAAAATGTAGATATTAATCCAAATGGTTTCAGTTTTTAATTTTTGTTTAGAGGGTGATCAAACTAAACATGAGGGTTCATGAAGAATGCCCTATCTAGAGTAAGTGGAACGAATATCAAAACTGGAAAAGTGTTTTAATATGTGATATTTTGTTCGCGATCATACAAAATTTGCTACAAATGAAGTACTAAGAATGAGAAAAATTTCCGCAAAAACTTTATGGCTGTTTTTTAAGAGTCAATAAACTTGCACAAATCTTCAAAAAAATTTCAATTTTTACATTAAGATCAATATTATATTGAGTTCAGGCAAGTATTATTGTCAAAATTTAAAAAGACAATTTGGCATGTTTAGTTTTAAAAACATTAACTTTGCATTGCTGATATATCGAGGTAAAAGGGTAAAAAAAGACATACATATCCAGAAATGCTTTTAAAGATTTTTCAACATGTCCATTCTAGAAACCAAAATCCTTAGATCCAAATAAAGAATGGAAATTCAATAAAGACGAGCTTATGAATTAAAAAGATGAGAAAGGGAACGCAAGATTCTTAGATTAGAATAAAAAAGTTGAGACCAAAAAACAAAATCCTTAGATAAAAATAGAGGATGGATATGAAAAAAACTCGAGGATCGGAATCAAAATACTTCTGATGAAAAGACAAGATTCTCCAATGCAAATGAAATATGAATATTCAGTAAACTTGGATATATATGTCACTAAGTTGAGGTTGAATAAACAAGATTCTTCGATACAACTGAAAGACGAGTATTCAGAAAACCCAAGTCTTAGAAACAAACAAACAAAAAAAAAAAACTAAAAGTCAAGATTCTTAGATCTAAATGAAAAAGATATCCTCAATCGAACCGAGTTTCTAGATCTCTTGTATTTCTTGCAAAAACCAAAAATATGTCTAAATAAATTATGGATCTTTATTGGAAATAGATTTGAGAAATTTCTAATTTGAATGCCAAAATATCTTTTTCTTCATAAAACGGGAGTTTTCAATGCAATCGAATCTCGAACCTTCTAATCCAAAACACAAGATACTTAAGTAGATCTAAATGAAGGACGGAAATTCAATAAAATCGACTCTGCGAAACAAAAGGATGCGAGCTAAAAGACCAGATTCTCCGATCCGAATGAAATACACAACATCATTGAAATGAATTTTTGAAATCTATTAACAATAACTGAAAAAATTATTAAATATCAATTACCAATAAGTAAAAAAATTATCTGTCTAAATAAAATATGGATCTTCAATAGAACTAGATTTGAGATTTTTTTTGCTTCTAATTCAGATGCCAAAATTTCTGTTTCTAAATAAAATATGAATCTTCAATGGAATCTAGTCAATAATCTAAAGCAGAAACAAAAATTTATCTATTTCAATAAAATATGGATCTTCAGTAATAGAGGGGATTTGAGATTTTTGCCTCTAATTCATGTGCCAAAATTTCAACTTCCAAATAAAAGATGTTTTCTATGGAATCCATTCGCGAAATCCCGCGATTACCTATCCAGAGTTCAAGCTTTTTTAGATGAAATAAAAGCAGGAAATATTATTATTAACAGGAAGACAAATAGCAAATAATGTCACAGTGTATGTCTCGTATTATAGTTGGGCTGTTTTTTATTAATAAAGGTTTGCCTAGTGAGATTTTAAAATATTTATATTCATATAGTATTACGAATCCAAAATATATTTGCATAAGGATTATTAGAATTATACATGTTAAAAATGCAAAAAAATCCCTTGATATGGCACAATTATAATTTTTGCAGCGGATATCCTTGAATCTTTATCGTTATTTGTTTCTTCTAATTAATATGTCATTATCTGGCTCTGAATGTTAAAAGTTAATAGCTCGAAGTTACAAGACAGTTCCGGCCATAGAGATTGCTACACGATCTGTATCCTTGAAAAGAAAGCCAATTTGGCATGTTTTTATTAAACTGCAAGATAAAGCTCAAAATCAAAACAAAACAATAACTACTCAATAATACCCCCAATACTTATTAAAAGAATTTGAACTGTTTTAAGCCCCCAGAAATAACAAAAAAAAAAAGGATTTTGGACACACTGAACCAAAGATATTTGTATGGTTAAAGTCACAGAGACTGAATGCATACGTGGTGGCCTATTGGGTTCATGTTTCTTTTTTCGAATGTTGCATGATGAAAAAAATTGTTTACAAGTTTTTTCAGAAAAAAATCTTTTTACAAGTATCACATAATATAAAACATAAAATATAGAATTCCGTGAATCATTTTTTTTCCATAAATTTTTAATTATTTAGATTATTTGCCATTATTTCAATTCCCAAAGTATATAAAAATGTGTGTAACTAGTCCATCATTATTCTGTGATAGAAAAAAGATATTTTTTTACTGATGTATGAATTTTCTAATGATATATATTTTTGATCTTCCTCCAAAAACAGATTTTTGTTTCTTTGAATTGATTTATTTGTGTTGTGTTGATTTTGTTTATTGTTGTTTATGGCATTTGACATATACAAAGCCACTGGTTAAGTCTGCGATTTTAATCCGAGTTTAGCGTCTCTTGTTTCAGTAGCGCCAACTAGATCCGATATACAAATTAGCTACTCATGCTCAGATCGTAATTTAGATCTGAATCAGACAGAGAACGATCACTTCTGATCCAGAATCCCCAGTGGTTTTACTCTTGACTTGGATGACTTTGTGGATTTATTTATTTTAGACAGAATTATAAGTGCTTCGCCACCATGTACACGGAGAATCTTTGGCCGACGGATTTCAAACTCACAACTCAGGAGATGCGAATCTAACGCCATATCAACCAGAATAACATGATCTATATTTTGTTTGTACCCTTTTTATAGATATAAAAGAATAGTTCGGTTAAATAAAATTTCCATCCAATTAACTTTTTTTGTTTGCTTGCTTTCTTATCTGAATTTACTGCTTTTTATCTGATACAGAATAAATTGCATTTTATTAAACCTGTTATCGACACATTACCAGTTTTGCCAATGCGTGGAGCTGATGTAAAATTATCTCGCTTACGTATTGGACACACTCGTATTACCCACAAGTACCTATTTTTCGGAGAAAGGGCACCAATATGTTCTTCAGGCCACACCGAATCGACAGTTAGTCATATTTTGATTGAGTGCCCAGTTTTTGACTCCAATCGCCATCACTTGTTTCACTCATCAAATGTACCTCTCCCAGAATTGCTGGGAGGGAATTATCATCCAAACATCTTTAAATTTTTAATTAACATATACACCTTTTACCATATATTTAATTGAAACAATTTCTTTTTTTTTGTCTTCGTCTGTTTTAGCTTTTTTTACATTAATTTTTATCTGAAAATATAATTTTATATGTCGTTTTCAAAAATTAACAAAGGTTTTATCTTTTACCATAAGAATGGCGTGGTATGGCCAATACTGGCCCTTGTGTCAAAAAACGCAAATTAACCAACCAACGAAACAACCTGAATTCGAAATTTGATATTCCATTCCATCTCGCTCCATTAAAAAAATATGGAGAATCACTGCCTAAAAATTCTGTTTAAATTACACATAAGTTTATACATATTTTGATAAACATAGTTAAGCATCACATATGTGTTTTTGTTCATGCATATCTGAAATCTCTTTCCTCGTTTCTGTGTTTAATATTTTGTATGCAGGATCAGAACAAAAGTTTCGGTCCTGTTAGAAGCAACAGTCACGCTCCTTTATCTATAAAATGGTAGCATCAAAAGAAAAAAAGCCGATGTTAAATACTACTGTAATAACAGATTACCGTTGAAACTTTCTTTCGTCCGTATGTTGCAAAAATATTATTAATGTTGCAAAAAATATTTAATGTTATCGTATGTCTAGAAAATTCCAATATTATATACCTTATGTACAGTTAATATATTATACCTTTTTATATAATTATATTTTCTTCTATAATGTTCTATATAGCTTTAGATTATTATATTTTAATCTATAATATTTTATACCGCTTTAGATAAGGATATTTTATTCTGGAATATTTTTTTTTATAGATTTAGATAGTTATATTTTATTATTTAATATTTTATATAGCTTTAGAGGATTATTTTTAATTCTGTAGTATTTTCTATAGACTTAGAAAATTCTATTTTACTCTTTAGTATTTTATATAACTTTAGATAATTATACTTTATTTTTAAAATATTTTATACAGTTTCAGATAATAATATTGTATTCTATAATATTTTATACAGTTTCTGATAATAATGTATTCTATAATATTTCATATAGTTTCAGATAATAAAATTGTATTTTATAATATTTTATACAGTTTCAGAAAATAATATTGTATTTTATAATATTTTATACAGTTTCTGATAATTTTATTTTATTCTGCAATACTTCATATGAAACTGGATGATTATATTTCAGACAGTTTTAGATAATTATATTATATTCTATAATATTTTCTATACATTTGGATAATTATATTTCATATTACTTTAGATAATTATATTTTATATTGCTTTAGATAATTATATTTCATATAACTTTAGATAATTATATTTCATATAACTTTAGATAATTATATTTCATTCTATAATATTTTCTACAGCTTTAAATAATTATATTTTATTTTTTAATAATATCTACAGCTTTAAATAATTATATTTTATTCCATAATATTTTATATAAATTTAGATAATTATATTTTATACAGTTTTAGATAGTTATATTACATTCTACAAAGTTTTAGAATCTTCTCCGATTGTCACTGGACAAAATAATTAACTTAACTAAACTTCCTCTTTCCATTTACTTCCATCCCATACAGATCAGGGTCAACTCTAGAAACGACGCGGACGTGAAATACATGACGTCGAGTGATAGTAGAATAGAAAAGGAATCTGAATATATTCATTTCCCATTTTAACTGAGTACCCATTTCATCATCGAAATGGAGCTTTCCATCTGGCTTTTATGTTTAACTATTGGAGGTAAATATATATTTATTTCTTAAGATAATTTTATTGTAACGGATGTTAAAATCTAATTTTTTCGATATAATTTGAAAACAAATATACATTAAATTAATTTGCGTGCAGATTTTAAAAAAATGGCAAATGTGAAATCATTTTTTGAGATTATGAAACAGCGCGTTAAGATTGTGTACAAAACTTTCTTATTTCATCGAAACATTTCTTATTTCATCGAAACATTTCTTATTTCATCAAAACATTCTTATTTCATTATTTTTAATAATAGTAAGTAACTAAAACAGTTTATTAAGCAGTTTTGTGCAGGTTTGAAATTTTATCATAAATTTAGAACTTACGCAGACGAAAATAATAAAGACGTTTTTTTCATTAGTGTATATTTTTTCTTATTTTGACATTTTTAATACGCTCTTTATTAGGTCATATATATTTTTATTATTTTTAATTATATTTCTTGCATTTTTAAATAATATTCATTGATTAAATATAGTATTTGAACTATTAACAGTAATTCTCGAAAATAAATCTTAAAAAATTAATCGCATGTGTTAATTGAACAAAGAAATGTCTGTAGTGTTTAAGAAATGTATTTTACTTAATAATAATTACTAAATGTAATTACTAAATGTAAATGTATATACTTTAAACGAAAAGTAACTGAAATATTATTTTTGCATTACTATGTCTTAAAATATTATTATTATTATAAAGAATACATCAATACAATAATTGTGTATTTTAAAATTTTCTCTTTTCTAATTAGTTTGGTAAGGTAAAAAGTTACAACAATATTTAACGTTTTTGAAAAATCGATTTATATATATATCGGAGGAAATAAAAATTATTTTGGAAAATTAAAAAAACTAAACATGTTGTTTATTTTTTAAATAAATATGTTATTATAAATACTAATTTTCTTTCAGGCATTGATTCAATTCATTTAAAGTTTAAGCATTTTTCTTTAAATTCAGATTTAGAAACATAATTTTTATTATCGATTTTAAGTTCGCTTCTTAGAATGCAAAGGTTTTGGAATTTTGTATATTTACATGTTTTTAATGAAAATAAGCAATTTTAATGCTGTTAGAACTTAAACGGGTTTAATAAATTAATTTAACATATTATTCTTTTCTAATGAGTTTCATCGATTGGCAATCAATTTGAGAAAAAAAAATGAAATTCTTTAATATAGTGAAATATTAAGAGGATAAAATAAAATTTGTTCTTCCAACTATTTAATAAGTTTATAAATTGCTTTTAAAATAGTTTTGATTTGTTATTTGTTTTTTTTTGATTAGCTAATAGAGTTTTGAAGTTTTTAACTAAACATTTATTCCTTAATAGATAAAAAGTTAAAGATTTTTAGTTTTATTAGATTTCATGTCATTATTTAAAGTTTTAATATTTAATCAATTGGTGATAAATTTTTTAACAAACACATATATAATGTAAATAAATGAAGCATTCAAAATTTTAAAAGAAAAATTCTGGCCAATTAACATTATTATACAGAAAATTAAAAAATATATATGTGTAATTTTATTTCAAGTTACGTCGTTTCAAATTCACCCCTCTCCCATACGATAAATAAATTATTATAGGAAAGTTTAGCAATATTTTTATTAAATGACATTAACAAATATATGATAATCGATCAATGATTTGTATCGGAATAATTTTTTTTAAAAATTTTAAGATTGATCATATAAAAACTTATTATACATTTTTTTATTTTTCCCTAATTTTATTTGTATCATTTCTTATCGCATAAAATGGCATCTGAAAGCCAGTAAATGACAATAATTACTTATTAATTTGAAATAGTCTGTCATAAAACATACTTTAAAGCGTCTCTGAATCGTATAAAAAGTTGTTAGCTATAAATAAGCGTTTTATCTGTTGAGATGTCTATAAGTAATTTACATGAGTTTTTTACTGTTTGGCAAAAGAGAATTGAATTCATAAATCAATATCTTTAAGGATTTTGATGACATATTAATAAAATTCTACAATGGTTCTCATTAAAGTTATCAATAAATTGTATTTTTCCTTTTTCAGTTAAAACAAATTCTAGAATGGTCAACTTTTATTCCATTATTACAAATAATAACCGGTAAAATCTATTAATTAATTAATTGTTATCTTGAAAAGGGTTTTCTTGAATTCTCTACCCGATTACATCACAATTATGGTCATGAATTTTAATTTAATAAAGCGATTAGTTTAAAATATACTTTTGAAATTGCCAAAATAAAGCTTTGTCATTGATAAATCTCAGCTTTAAATATTTTATATTTAACAGAACATGACATGACCATGAAAGGAGTTAAGATAAAATTTCATGAAAAAATTTAATTACAATTCCTGATATAAAATTTTTAATTAAATAATCTTAAATTATTTCAATTTTTAAAAATTGAATTTTTTTATAATAAGAAAGATTGTAAATTTCAGAAAAAGTATTCATTCTCTGATCATATAACAGATAAAATGGCATCCAATATATTGTTTCCATGCCAGCAATAGTAGATTTGAGGCAAATCAGACTCCTGAGTATCTAAGGACGGAACTGATCTCAAACATGTACTTATAGGATTCTTAAATAAATTATATTATACAAGATGCCCACTCAATATCATGAATCATCACTTAAATTCGCAATTGTAAAAAAGAAACATATATTTCAAATTAGAAAAATATACTAAATTATATAGCAAATTGTATCCTGCTAAT
Source organism: Argiope trifasciata (assembly GCA_026543055.1). Taxonomy (NCBI): domain Eukaryota; kingdom Metazoa; phylum Arthropoda; class Arachnida; order Araneae; family Araneidae; genus Argiope; species Argiope trifasciata. Next base: position 342,854 of record JAPMOQ010027759.1, on the reverse strand, counting down.
TATTATTTAATCAAATAAACATATTGTTTGAAAGTACATATTATATGTTCCTTCAGTTTTATTATTTACGTTTATCAAAATATTTTGTTTACTCAAGCATTTTATGCAAAATTGGTTTCAACTTTTACTGCACCCACGAACTAAGTTCTAAAGATTCTAATATCTTTATTTTTGACTAATTTACAATCATGTGGACAAAATTTATAGTGATAGATCATTTTCTTCATGACGATCATTGAAATATTGTTAAAATGTGTAAGTAATGTTTAAATCTTCTTAATTAGGTCTGTTTTAATCACTAACGACTGGAGCATTTCTTAAGTTTGGTTAGTGAGTCATAAATTTAATCAAGATGATAGTAAGAATTAAATTATTTTGTTGAATATTGAATTGTTGAATATATCTGAATTAAAGTATTTTGTTGTATTTAGAGAGTCGTGAATTAGATCAGAAGGACGGTAAAATTGAATTAAAACTTTTTGTTTTTGTTAGTGAGTCATGAATTTGATCAGAAGGACGGTAAGATTGAATTAAAGCTTCCTGATTTTGTTAGTATGCCATGAATTTGAGTAACAAAACGCTGAGGCTGGATTAAAGATTTGAAATTGTAATCTTTTAAGAAGCCCATTTATTGGTTCAAACAAAACTAGACATTTTCTAAGCTATTTAGAGCATTTGCTTGTCTCAAATGGTTTCGGAAATAGCTAATAGGGATGGATTGGAATGGACAATTTGCATATTATGTATTTTTGAGTATTATTAAAAAAGTCAAAATATTATATTCTTTTATCAAAAGAGAAATAATGAAATGCTATTAAATGTTAATGCACTACCCATTTTTATATGCTTTGTTTATTCTAATTAAAACTTTTATACACATTTAAAAATTTCTTTCTTTTTCAAAGGATCCTTTGCCTTTCATTGTGATGAAAGGAAAAAATGCGACAATAGTGCAATTGAAGAGCTATCTCATTTGGGATATTTTCCAAATAAAGAACAACTGTCAAGATTGTGTCCGTAAGACTTAACACTATTGTTTTTTTAATAGATAAATAATTTTGTAAAATATTTTCAATGGATTTTCTGATTTTGAATGATTTTATATTATTTCAAAAGCTAATAATGGAAATATATAATATTTTGCCATCGAAATCTTTGATAATAAAATTTTTTAAAGAGGAAAATTGGATATAATTTTAATAGTACTAATCTTTTAATTTTCATGTTTAATTATAGTCCTTATTCAAGCTCAAAATTAATTATTAGAATGATGCAACATTTTGGTATAAAAATTACACACAACTTGTAAACAACTTAAGCATTGTATGTATTTCTAAAATCAACCAATAGAACAGAATATTTTAGAAATGAAAGGTTTAACTTTATTAGAAAAGCATGATTATCTTTAATTCCTGGCATGAGACAAAACAAAGCTTTAATCCATAAGACATTGGAGTCTCATGACGAATGCAGAAGTGCATATGACCACGACACAAAACATTTGTTTTTATGACACAATACGCAAATATCTATTATTTAATAATATTATAATGCAAATGTGTTGTCTTTTTTATACAAATTTTAACCCTATGACGACAAAATCACAAAATTGTCGAAGCGCATTTCATATGACTAATGACGTAAAATGAGCCTTTGACGACATTATTTGCAAATTTCAATTATCTAATAAGTTGTAATGCAACAATATTGGGTTCATATTACTTATTCTTGATTTTTTAATGAAGATTTTAATTCAAATAACATAAGAGTCGCACGATAATTACTAAAGTGCATGACATAAAAAATTGACTTTTATGGCAGTATATTCATATATCTTTTATATAATAACTCCCATTGCTATAATTTTCTGTTCACATTGTTTATTTTTGTTTTTCATACAATTTTTTTTCAGATGATGTCAGAGTCTCATGTTAAGTTCTCAAATGTCTATCATATGACCATAACATGAATCAATGTCGCCTAAACAACTAATAATGCAATGATGTGTCTAATAACTTATTATGCAATGATGTTGTCTTCATTTTGTGTATTCTTGCTTTTTACGCAGATTTTTGAGGAAATTCTACAGTTCCATTGTTTTTTCATAAATTCTTGAAGATATGTTTAAAGTACAGTAGTCAATTAAATAAATTATTGATAAATAATTATTAAATAAATTAGTTTCCAGACAATAATTGTAAATTAATTTACAATTATTATGTCAGCATTTTTCTTTCAAATGGTTTTTCACCTCCGATAATTTCCAATCCAGCTGAATTTAATGCTCGTTATATTATAACGATTATTCGTGTTCAATATGTTTGATAAAATATTTTCTGCCTTTTAGTACACAAATAAAAACTCTATTAAACTTTTATATTTTTACTTCGTTATTTTCTCATTTAAATATATATCCGTTAGTATAAATCATTTGTTTTCAAATAGTTCTTCATTCCAGCTAAGCACCATATAGTGCTTCTTTTATATATTTTAATATTAAAATATTTTAATGGATTGATCATGGTCACCGACGTCTATCTTGTAGAAGAGAAAGTTTATGTAGAAAAATTTTGCTCCTAAATCAAGGGATCGTAATATTTTATAATAAAATTCTGTATTTGGTAAAAAATAAAAACTTAAAATTTTAATTACTTTTTATATATGTTTCATAATTCACTATTCCAAATATTTCAAATTATTTTTATAACCAATACAACACCAGATGGCGCTTTACTCATATATTCAATATTCAAGCAACAATTTATTAAAAAGAAATTTAGTGCTGAAAATATTAAATAATGCATAAACAACCCCTAATCGTAAGGATAGCAAACTTATAAAATGAAAAGCACTAAAAAATGAGGAAAAATTTATTATAAACTGAATCGATTACAAGATTTTTTTCATTATAGGGAATTTTTAGAGTTCTTTGTTTGCTACTTCGCAGAAGTTCAGAAATGCACCGAACTCAGCATCCCAGAACTAGTGGAAAATGGTCACGAATTTGCCACAAAATTATTAGCAGCAGGAAATTTTGTCGTTGATATTTGTAATAACAATTCAACTTTGCACAACGGTAAGATGGTAAATTTTTTTTAAATTTTTTTTATCCACAAAAACAACGTATATAATTTAATTTTCTTCGTTTCGTTTTGTGAAAAGATTTAGAAAGGTAAGTTATTATTGGTGAAATATAATTCGAAGGATGTTTACAAAAAAATCAATAATTTATTATTTTAACCCTATTATCTATATAAAATATTATTTAATATTTTCAAGGTAGATATTTTGAAGCTATAGTATAACACATTTTTGGGGCCGGGATAGTTTGGTAGGATGGACGTTGGATTCGCATTCCTAGGGTTATGAGTCGGAATCCTACAGGAGGAAAATTATCATTGTGTGACTGGTGCACGTATTCCCAATTCATGATCCCAAAATATTCCATTTCGGGAGTAATACCACTGGGGGTACAGGTTAAGCTATTATCACTCTCTGATCCAATTAATGATAAATTACGATCTGTGGATGAATGAATGAAATACATCAATGAAGTCCGCCCCGTATAAAGCTTGAGACGCGTAAGTAGCTAAGTCACACCCTTGTTCCTAGGTGGCCCTATTGAAAAAATGAAAGGCGCTGGCTCAGACGCACACACTTGAAATCGCTGACTTCGCCATCGAGCTTGTCAATGACAAAAGCCATAATAAACAATAACAGCACATTTTTGGAATCGAGTTTGATTGAAAAATGCAAATTTATTTCCTTTAATAGATGTACTAACGATTAATTTTCACTTTTAACTCACATTCTAATGCTTTAAGAAGAAAAAAACATAAAATCTTGTTTGATCACATTCTTTCCGCCTCCTGTATTAACACATTGCTGACTTCATATAAATGATTCTTGATTAAAACGATTACTGGAAGCACATTGTGAGTACATTTGTAATTTTCTCAAGCTTTCATTAGATCGAGTTGATAAAATAGACTAACAGAATCCTTCAAAAAATTATAGTGAGTGGTGAATTAGAAACTTTCTAGCGTATTCTGAGATGTTGCATACTAAATATCGAATAAAATAAAGCATATTAAATATCGAACCAAATCCATCAGAGTTGTCGATCGTGTGTCTATCGGTACTTTTGCATGCATCTAAACGAGATCTATAAAAAATGCAATGACATTTTATTCGCAATTTTAGCACGTAGAGTTTTGATTCTCATTAAATTTTCAACCGGATACCTGAACAAAATGATGACAGTGATTAAAAAATAATAAAATTGCTACATATTGAACTGTGGATTTAGTAGTATAGGTAAATTCAATTGGATGATCGAGCTTTGGTAATTATAGATAACCAATGAGCACTCAGTTAATATATATGCATGTGCATGGATCTAATAAAAAGTTTAACTTTCCTAGCATACCCAAAATCCACATTCTTTTTCGGGGGCGTGTATAAACTTTATTAAAAAATGCGTTATATTGTCAGAGAGACAACTTCTTACTGATTTGAGATTAAAAATATAATAATCTGAAAATAAAAATACCGATCCTTTGATTCATAGTACATGAAAATAAGAATAATAATCAAAATTAAATGCTGAATAATAAATGAAAATAAAAGCTGAAAAAATTATAAAAAAAGGTTATTGAGAAATTAATTTTATTTAAAAATTAAAAGAATTTAGAAAAAAAATAGATTCCTTCATTCTAAGCTGTAAAAATATAGTTTTAAAATACAAAAGAATAATGTAAATAGAAAGTATTTTCAATCACCAAGTTTAAGAACAGAAAACAATGTGGGGCTTAAAAATTAGATGGCGTCAACGAAAATAAGACTAAATTTCGAATAACAGAAAGATAAAATGCTAAAGAGTATTATAGATTTAAACGCTTAAATATATGAAAAAAGATTGATATTCCAAGTGAAGTAAAAGAAAAAAATAAAAAATAAATACAAAACTAAAATATTTTCAGAGTATGCATCGTAAAACTTAGTACAAATAGAAAGATTCGGCATATTTCAAGATATCTGAATTTGTAACACGACGTTTAAAACAGTTGAGCACCCCTCTCCCCACTCTCACCCACCAGGAGACATACGGAAAAATCTGAATGTATGGACCATCGCGACAGTAAAGCCGGCTCGAAATACGCCCCGCCATCTATAATATTTAGCCAATTCCTAATATTTTTGTACACATAGAGAGTGGGGACAACCAATCACCTAGTGCATTCTTAGATTCGAACTTCCGTCGCTGGGGCTCATGGCCGAGTAACATAACCACTGGACAAAAATATACACTCGTGTCCGGAAGTTGTTATCTGGCTTATGAACTTACCATCACATTGCTCCCCTTCCAGTGAGTTAGATGTGAGACGAACGATGTTATCACATCAAATGTTTTTGTCAGGTTACGAACGTTTTTATCTCTCCAAGCGTTTTGGCGGGCTAAGAATATTTTTATCGCATCAAGCGTTATGGCGGGAGACGAACGTTTGGTCGCATCAAGCGTTAGAACGACTTTTGCTTCCGGTAGAGGGCGGCATGACAGTTTCGTTTTGCTATTTCAGAACCAGGTCACCAATGTGCATTCTTGAGGTTTGGAATAGGGACCATTGGGTCCGTAGCTATATCCGACGTTAGACAAAAGTGTACTCTAATGTCTCGACGTTGTTATCTGGCTTATGAACTTACTACCACAACCTCACGGGGAGATTCTCATCTTCATTTCTGAGGAGTCGCTTGGCAGGGCTGTAAAAAGTTTCGATTTATCAAAAATATATCGATTTTTCGATGACAGATTCTGTAAAATATCGATATATTGAAATCGTGATCATGAGTGGTAGTTCACCATAAAGTGCGGTATAATAAATCGATATTCACAAGTAATTCACGTTTCCTCTTTTTTTTTTTTTTTTTTTTTTTTGGTTATCGGTTAGAGTTATTTTTTTACTCTTCATTCTTTTTCACCTTCTCACAAAATCTTTATGAATATTTCTATAAATACTGTCATGTTTTACTATTCAAAAACATATGTTTGAAGAATGTCATTTTTGGAAGAAAATTATTTCATGTTCCATAGCTGAATGATAACATTATGGAAAAATAATTGTAAGCAGCAGATTTCGTTGACTGCCCTTCGATTAATAGCTAAATATTCATTTTCAGAAATAAAAACAAAAATTATGAATTCGGATTTAATTCACAATTTTATTTGCAGTTTGCATTTTTATACTTAAACGTATCCTCATTAAAAATAAATTATCTTATACGTCCGTTTTTGCCTAGCTGCTTGTGATAAATCACGATACCATATACAGATATTCACAATTAATTTGCGCATTCAATTTCATCTTGTTTACCGGTTATTGCTTACCTTTGTTGCTTGTCATTCTTATTGTTCTTCATATAGAGTGGTTAGCATTTCTATAAACATTGTCATCTTTATAAATAAAAATGAATGTTTGTCTGTACGTCTCTTATGCGCTGTCTTACCACTCATCCGATTGCGATGAAACTTTGAATAATTATTTCTTGCACTTATTTGTTTCTTTTGAAGACGGAAAAACAAAAAAAAATATTGCATATTGCCTACGCTAAAGATCTTGAATAATAAAATAAAAAAATAATAGAAACAAATTAGTTACACTACTCTTTTAAATATCATTCAATTTCAGTGATTGTATTCATTTACGATATGAAAATAAATATCATTTCTTCTAATATTCCTAATTAAACAAGACCGTTTTTTCATATTTCAAACGATATTTCTAAAATTATTTCTTCTGCAACAGCAACGCGCCGGGTACCAGCCACTATTATAAAATATAAAAATACTTCTTCTAAGCAGAATATTATAATTTGTAACCTGCGTACATTGATTCGGCTATTAAAGGAGCTTTGACACAATTATTTTCTAATTATTTTTATTCAAATGGAAATAAATGTTTTTATTTTTAATAAATTAAAACTTCCTTTTATTTGAAACCGTGCTGATCAGTCAATATGTTAAGTGATGCTATTTACAACTTATAGTAGCTATAAATAAACATTAATATCACGATATATCAAAAATTATCAATATATGTTGGACGATATATCGCGATAATTAAGTTGCATCATCGTCTAATTTTATCACCTGGTGAGAGATTTAAAATAGATTAGTGAAAACTCATAGTTAAAGATTTTTCTTACCATTCTTGATCCATCACGAATCCTTGCAATGTTTCTGTTTCCAATTAATGTTTTTCTTTATATCTCAACAGATTATGTGTCCAACATCGACTGCATCTTGGATGTAACCAACCCCGAACTTCATCTTTACGATGACGAAGCAGAAAAGTTGGTGAAAGAGTTTATCGATTCCAAAGGTCCACTCCAAATTGCTGGAAAGGATAGAGAAACTATTTTGAATGAAAGGTTTTGTCTGTAAGTATTAAAAAATATATTTTTCCTTGAACATATCCCCTTTCAAGTATTCTTGCAAAATCACTACCTACTTGTGATTAAAAATAAATTTAATTGCAATACATCACACAACATTTAAAAGTTTTAGAATCTGTAGAAGTAAGTGTTTCTTAGAAAATCAATTCTGAATAACACATATAAATTGTAAAGTTAATGTAGGCAAAACAGTAGATTCTTTTTTGAATTTTTGTGTTATATTACTACGCACAGCTAGAGTAATAGTTCCATACTATCCAAATTTTATTAATCTCAAATTAGATATTCAAGGAAGATGTATCGTGTTGAATCCTCCAGAGAAATAAATTAACTATAACCTTTTTTTTAAATACCCAATTTAATAAAATTCCGAATTTATTAACCCGAGATGTCATGTCATGATAAATTTTATTATCATGACAGAACATGTTCGTGTTTTCGTCAGGGGTTTTGAATAACTGAAGGCAATAACTAACTGAAGCTTGAAATCCCGTCAGCAATTAATAAAGCATAAATAGCAATATTCATCAACATCTTTTTAATCACATACAGTGTTTTAGCTGCTTTTTATTAGTATTGCATTATTATTATGAATGCTTCCTTGATAGAAGATGCGTTATCAAAAGGTTGATGTAGAATTATGACAATATAGTTGTTATTCGCATGGAATTTAATATTTTTATTTTGTTTGCTTTTACACCATTTAAACTATTTATCTTCTTGTTATAACGAATAACCATGAAGTGTACACAATTTATATCAAATATTAGTTCAGCATTCTTGTGTATTACATAGTAATTAAAAAAAGTACTGTGTAGAATATACTATTGCACTCATAAATATGATTCCATCTTTTCTATAATTAAAAAAAACCTAGCTTTTTGCAAATTTTAAAACTTAATTTATTCAAAATATTTATTCTCGGAATCTAGAATATATTTTCATCCTTTTGGCTGCAATTTTTTTTTTTCGTTTCAATCCAGTTATTACGTCGGTATTGACGCACTCACCAAAATTAGCGTGACTCAGAATAATCTGAAGGAACGATATCTGATGAATACGCAATCCAGCAAAGTGATATTAAAGCTCCTTTCTTTAAGCTGGTAGCATTCGTAAGAGAATCCCCCTTTAAAAAAATTCTTGCCATATCTTTCATCGTATTCTGGATTTTTTTTCTTTAATATTCCGTTAAAGTTTATTTATTATTAATGGTTTGGCCGGATTGTAGTAACTCAAAATAAAACACGTCCTTTTTTTACCAATTTATACACAACATAATCTCACTGCCTTATATATTAAAGTTAACCACAGAAGGACTCAGTCACAAAGTCTGTGTTTTCATTGTCTTAAGATTATTTTTAAAAATGCGAAATTTTATGACGAATAATTATTTTAATGAATTCATCCTAGGAAAATGTGTTGCGGAAAACCCTTTACTTTTCTGGATTTGTTTTCGATACATCATGTCCTTTTCTTTCAATTCATACGGGGGCCAATTCTTTTGTTTCTAAATCATTCCAGCTACATGTAATCATTGTATGTTGTAAAATGCCTGATTAGTTAAGATTTAAAGCAGAAGCGAATTTCAGTTGTGGTTGACAAAGATCTTCACCAAGTGAAGATTATGTTATTTCAGAGTTGATGCATGTGGTTGTTTGGATAATGGTGGCAAAATTGGGGATAAATGGGTAGAAGGGCGTACTCTGTTCCACTTTTTTTTAGGATAAAGATAAAAGAAGGAAATATGATCTAAATACAAAATATTTTATCAGATAATTTTCAGGTAATGTAGTATTATGTTGCATCAAATTCTTAAAGTGAAATTTGTAGAAGTAATCTCTTCAAAACTTTCCCGTATAATCTCTAATAAATATGTCTTTCTAGAAATCGATTTGTATGCCAATGGCGCACAATCTTTATAGGAAATATAAAGTTTTGGTGGGAATTTAGCACTTTTACTGAATCTATCGGGTTCCCCATGGCTAATAACCTCTGCTATGCCATGAATAGAAACATAAAATCGAATTTCTGCTTTAGACACACTTTTCTCAATTACCTGAAAAAAATATTTAGCATGAAACCACACTTGTAGTCACATACTTCTTGCAGTTTTTGAATTATAGCGTTAACGTGTTTCTGAAAGCACAGCTTGACAGACAATCGACATTTTGTTGGAATTTTAAAAAATTGGCAAGTGTTTGCAATATAAATATTAAATCTGTGTTCTGAAACCGATCTATCTAGCTATCTTCGTTTTGTTGTTATAGTATTAACTAGAAATTAGTTCAGTTTTTAACGTCTCCCATGTAAAGCAATACTAAGGCTATTTTGAGACGGACCCCATAATTTTGAGTTACGGTTAGATGAAGAGGACCACACTTGAGCTGCAACCCCCTCTCCACATTGCACCATAAAAGCGAGAGGACATTTGGCCTGACTAATTTAAAGTGTAACAGACTCACTTACACGACGGTTCTACTGCGAAATCAGGTCACGAATCTGAAACCCAATAGCTCATGAGCCGAGACCTTATCACCAGGCCACTGCGGCCCCAACTTAACTAGAAAAACCATGCTTTGTATTTAACGTGCTTAGTAGCTGTTTTTTGTAGTTACTACAGCAGCAGAAATCTACAGTCTTTTCATATAGTCTTCAGAATCGTGTACTACCCGTTCAGAGCAATGTGAAAGACGCATACACCTGTAGAAGCACCTGTTCTGTTGACAGATAGAATGGACCGGCCTACCGCCTCAAAAATCTCTGGATCTATGCTTTAAGATGAACCATTGACACCATCACAGTCGTACACGAGAATCAGCATTAATTTAACATTACTGGGGTTCTGAAGAAATTTCGTATGTAAGTAAAAGTATGATCTAACCCAAATCTAAATCAGTGTAATGATACTGCTGTTCTACCTCTGCTGCTGCACATTCAGTTTTTATCCAATTTCGTTTTCATTGTTTTGAAAACATCCTGACAACATTTACTTTAGACGGCAAGCTAATACAAGGATCAGATCTTGGCGTCATTTCGCATGAACGTGACGTAGGAAGGAAGAGTCTTTTTGCTGAGAGGTAATGTCAGTATGTAGCTAACGTGTGGTATACGTGACATACTTTTTTTTTTGGTTGCTTGGCAATTTTTACAGCAATGTTGCTCCTATTAAAGTCCCTACCCCCATAAGTATCTCTCTGTATGTGTGATGATATTTTTACATCTAATTTAAATCCAAATTAATTTCCTAATTTTTAGCTGAATTTAGCCCATATTAACTTCATTTTAAAAATATTCTTTTTTTTCCTGATCCGATTACCCATTATTTGCTTCATTAACTCACGAAATGTTTTGCAAAAAAGTTTATTCAGTGACTTCTTGCACTGCGAGTAATAGATAAAAGTTACTAAGTAGTTACATAGTTGTTTTAAAAGAATCCTGTGTTTCCACCGCTTTAAAATTTACTCATGCAGAAATCCCTATGATATTCTTAATAATATATTAACTCTGTAAACAATATTTTCCCTATCGAAATAGGGAATGCTACATAAGACGAGGGAAAATTAATTTCTGTAGTTTTTGCCACTTCCACTTGTGACGCTCCTCGTGATGGACGTGCTCGTCCCCGACTTCTTGTAAATATAAAACATGCTTTCCTGGGAGAGATAAAAGTGGTTTTTCTCAATGCAACATATCTTTTTCATCCTTAAACATGCTTCTGCTTTCAAAATTTTAAATCTTCACACTCGCAAATACATGATGTTATATATATATATCGCTGATTTATCTATATATTCTCAATTTTCCAGGGAGATTGTTTATATAATAGCAAGCTTGGCTCAGGATATCAAAAAGAGTTGCGGTAAAACAGCCCGAGAACTATACTTGACAGTGTTGGATCACAGCAATGTCGCAGCACCTTTCGATTGTGAAATTCAAAATGAATTAGACTTGAAGCGCGAGTTCGTCGATTCTCTGAATCTTGAAGAAGATGTGAAAAACGCTTATTGGTCGGTTTTTGAAACAGTTGGAAGAAGATAAGATGAACATTTTTATTTTACATTTTGTTTTAGATTATCGAATTTAGTTTTTCTGTGAATCTGAATCAAACATAAAAAATTCTTTAAACGTTTTTGTCTTCAAAGATAAAAATAAAGGTAATACAATTCAGCATTAACATTCAATGCAATACAGTGTCTTTATTTACTTTAATAACATGAATTAATACGTAGATATTCAAAATGAAGATTGCTATGGTCGAACATTAAATATCTCAAACAATAATCCACTAATGTTTTTCAAATTTTGCATGTAAATATCCACTTTTATAAAAATATCCGAAGTAACAAAGGAAAATAAATGCGCTTTGTTTTATTTAGTAAAACGAATAAGACTAAATCAAGGTAACAGGTATTTTCTGAATTGATAGAATAAAATGGTTCACAGAAAAAATGTCTATAAGACATTTATTCGTTCAGAAACAATGCAATCAAATATATTCATTTGTTCAGGGGCAATGCGATCAAATATATTCATTCGTTCAGGGGCAATCAATCATTTCCTTAAATAACAGTGATTTGATAACCTGTTTGTCCATGAGAAATGATTGCTTTACAAGTTTTTTTTCTCAATTTAAGACATGATTTTCTGCACATACATTCAGAAAGATGCTTGCTGTTGCTTAATTTGATAAATGTTTCAACCATTACCCGTAAATTTTTAATTCGTTGTTTTCTTTGTCACACCAAACATTTTCAGTTATTCAATTTGCTTTGTCCAAAAAATCTTTTTAGCGGTACCAATTTTTAAACTATATTCTTTTAAAATTTAACCGTATATATATATTTAATATTATTATGCCAGACCATTATTTTATTTTGATTAGAAGACTTGGGAGCTATAAACAGCGTAGGCAATGAATATTGTAGCTCGAAATTGCATAGACAATGAATTAAGTATAAATGGCAATTTTGATCAACATCTTTTAATAGCAAATATTTTTTACCTGCTCTTACCAGTATTTCATTATTATTATTATGTATGCTTCCTGGAAAGCAAATGCTCTTTTGAAAGGTTGCATAGTTTTTACTAGCATTGTTTTATTATTACGTATGCTTCTTTTCCAACAGATGCGTTTTAAAAGGTTGAAATTGAACTATGGTGTCATAACTGTTATTTTCATGAAATGTAATTTTTTCTGAGGAAATTAAATAATTTAATTTTTATTATATGTTCAAAATAAAAACTTTACTGGCATTTAATAACAGTTTTGATAAAAGTATGGGGAAGATACAACATCATTCATTCTTAAGTGTGGAAACTCCTGTTCGATTATGAAACTGTTTTATGATCTCAGAAATTAGAAAAGAGCAGTTTTTGTTAGCAAACATATTTTATAAAAAACTCTATATAAATTAATAAGTTTAAAAATGTATTAGTAAATAGTTTATTATTTGGAAATCGCATTGTGACGGAAACGCTCGTTATTCAGTTTCAAAACATGGTATTCCTTTTTGTGCTAACATAATGTTGCTTTAAAGTTCGAAATACCGCAGACAAGGAATAGAGCATGAATTGAAATTTTCATTTTCAATTTTTTTTCTTGGCTTCCAAAAAAGTTCTGGAACTCTCGTTAACTAGTTTAGTTACTGAAATTAATTAAGACAAATTATAACTTAAAAATGAACAAAGTTCTCACAAGATGACTTGAAACTAACGATCGTAGTTTTTTTTTGTTTTTTGTTTATTCTATCACATATTTCAAAAATTTATTTCACACAAATTTATAATATAATTAGTCCTCCGTGATTGTGATATGAATGCGTGAGAAAAATTAACTTTTAATATCGCATTACCATCACACTGACAAAAACTCAAAGATTAAGTTAAATTGTATAAAATTCATACTGAAAACCTAAAGAAGTGCAAACCTAAAGCACATATTTACATGAAATGTAAATATGTGCTGGTATTTTCTATATATGTGGTAAAAAAGAGGTTTGCCAGAAAAAAAGTTCTTCCATTCTTTCAAATAATTATATCATTAATTTATTTTTAATTAAAGCATGTTTAATTTAATATATAAATAATATGAAATCTAAATCAAGGACCAGTAACTAATTTTAAAGCATTATTGATGTATATAACTAATAAAATTGATATAATAATAATGGTTATTATTTAATAAAGACGTAATAAATAATTTAATGATTTAATATTATTTCAATAATGAATCTTTAATTTAAATCTTAATTAATAAAAAATTTATTTGAATTTAGATGTTTTTTCCACACAACTTATGAAAATATTATCGCATAATCATAAATTTTGAACAATTTCATTTTTATAACAAAAAAGTCTTTCTTATGGTATCAAAATAATAATCTTTAGAATTTTTCTGATTTTAAATTTTTTTATAAATATATTTTTACCTAATTTCCCACAATAAAATATATTGCTGCTCTGAATCTCAAACCCTATTCATATTCCATCAACTATTTGATCATGTTATTTTTAAAATTTATGGAATAAAGATTTTATTTCTTACCTCTGTAATATGTAATAGAATAGGGAGATGAGATTTATAGGATACAGTGAAATTTATAGGATAAATGAACCTCACTTTTGCATATTTCCATATGTAATGATGTGATGGAACTAATCTTCTTTAAAATATTCATGTGTGCAATAAATAGAATTGAAATTTGGCAGTTAGAATGAGACGGCATTATTTTCAGATGATTTAAAAGAATAAAGAGACATTAAGTTATATATAAAAAATATCTGAAAGTAAATATTACTAAAACAACCAATGGGTCTTTTTGACTAAACTCTGTTAATAATAATGAATAATGCAGACTTTTCTAGACTGCTTAATTTACTGTGACCAAACGTTTCACACAAGTATTTTGCTAGATGGAAATTTGCACTTTTGTGGTCTTTTAATCAATCAAATAAAGTTACTTTATGTTTATTTAAACAGTTCTGCACTTTCCATTTATATAATTATAATCCCAAAATACCACTCTGTACCACGCGATGACATTTTGTAAATTAACTGAATGTTAATTTCAATAAAATATGCATTAATTAAGAAAGTCAGACATAATGAATTGCAAATTAAAGAATGAAAAGTAGAACAAAATGAGAAACATTTTTAGATCTGAATCCCTGGAACACCAAGACAGCATTGGCTGGAACTATGTTTGAGCTCTAAGGATGAAAATTGGCCACGGTAGACCCCTGTCTGAATTAGGTGGGGATAGCAAGATGATATACTTTCATCATCGATAGCAAGCAGCCAACTCCACACCACTTTTGTAAACATCAGGACCACGAGAACAAACAAGTATGTTGGAAGCTTCGTATTCCCATTTTTGATATACACCAGAATAATAATTTGAAATATAAGAATTTCAACCAAAAATTAGAGAAACGTTTAATCCAACGAAGTGAATGGTGTCAAGCTTTTAAAATAGCATGAACGATATATCATTCAAATGTGAAATATACATGAATGGTCGTGCATAATGTTGTGCAATGTAAATACACAATTGAAAATAAACTCTTCGAATTTTTGCTTTTATAAAATAGAATATTATTTATATCAACATACCCTCTGATAATATATATAATCTTTAAATGATAAATCATAAAATTTGAAAACTGAAGATAAAAAAGATTTATTTTAAATAAAATGCAAACGTCTAATGAATGCGAAACAGATTTAAAGGTACCTATTTTCACCTTCATGACTTTTTAAAACAATGTTTCACTTTATATGACACAAGTATATACTGAACGCATTTTTTAATCTTTAAAGTCAGTTATTTGACAAAATTTGAAGATCGAATGGATCGATCATCTTCATCCCATATGTTTAACACTAAAGTTGAGAAAAAAAAGTGCATTTCTTACTGTAACCATTAAATTAATCAAACTTCCATCCAGGTCATTCTTAAATCTCAAAGAAAGCAGCATCGACACTCATATTCCAAATGCTTTATTTCAATTATTTTTTTTTCAAAAATCACCAAATGCCACCATTATTATGTTTTTAATCTCTCATAGAAATCTTTGATTGTTTTGATTTATTATAAAAGTAAACTTAGCTTCAAAGGATAGGGATAATTTTCAGGAAGTACATACAAGCAATACAGTTCTTCCTAATCATCGTTTTCATTTTATAGATCATGTCGATGTCCTAAAAAGGCATCAGCGTACATTCCACATCTTTGTGTGCAAACTGGTGAGACTTCGTGAACTAAATGTTCGACACATTTCAGATTTTAAAAGTAATCTGTAACAGGAAAACGAGAAACATTATTTCTGAAATTTGGAGTGTATAGGTTTTCAAAATTATCTGGTTACTAATAAGTAGGTTTCAAGGTAATCTGGTTTCTAATATATAAGTTTCAAGGTATTCAAGGTAATCTGTCCGAGGAAAATGAACAAAATCAATTATGAAAATGGAAAAGGTATTGGCATACAGGCTTCAAGTGATTTTTTTAGCTAAACTTTCATAGGTAATATTTCGTATTGATGTTGAAGAACAAGGCACTGACTCTAGAGAAACATGAGACAAGTACGCCTTAATAGAAGATTTACAAAAACGCCTTTATTATTCTAAAATAAGCTTCGATTAATTTCAAATCCATTCAGATGCTCATTTATTCAACAAACTAAGAAATGAGGCTAAGAAAAACGAAAATTGCAGATAAAACAGTTCTTTATGCGGACTTCCTAAACTATTATCGCCATTGTTTCCGCTTATTAATATACAATCTTGTTTGACGTAAATTTTATGGCAGAAATAAGGTCATAACTTCTTAAGTTCTGAAGAACATTAACACGTTTGTTTATTGTTAAAACCGCTCGTAAAACCGGACGTACAAAATGAAGATATTCATTTGGCTCCTATGTGTAGCGATTGCAGGTAAAAGTAACCATTTA
Organism: Argiope trifasciata; assembly: GCA_026543055.1. Lineage (NCBI taxonomy): Eukaryota > Metazoa > Arthropoda > Arachnida > Araneae > Araneidae > Argiope > Argiope trifasciata. Next base: position 326,453 of record JAPMOQ010027759.1, on the reverse strand, counting down.
TTTTGTATAATCTGTGTTGAAATACTTTTTTAAAATGCACCTATATTAAAATTTTGTAATAATTTAAGATATATTTACATTGAAAAATAAGGATTTCTAGGTCTATGAAATAACTTGCATTCATAAATAATTTAATAAAGGTAATTTTAATGCCTATTTATAAAAATAGAATTTGCATTCATAAATAATTTAATAAAGGTAATTTTAATGCCTATTTATAAAAATAGAATTTGCATTCTTATTTGAATGCAGAACTGATGTAGCTTTCTTCTCAATACTAATAATTAGAGTATATGTGTGTCTGTACATAGGAACTCTACAGAACAGTCCGTGAGATCTATAGCTAATAATTTGAGATAAACATACACTGATGGGTGGGAGGAGAGGAGAACATTGGAGACATTATTAAATAAACTATGCAATATAATTATTAAAAAATTGAGTAGTTAAATAAATAATATTTTATGCAAACTATTATAATGCATGAAATATTATATCGCGCGGAATGTTTATTAATTGAAATAAGGATATCGGTTGAAACAAATGTTTTTAAACTAATTTTTGGGTGCTAATTTTCTCCATATAATCTGGAAAAATTAATAGTTATCCTATTAATATTCCATTCTCGAAATTAATAGTTAAATTGTTAATATTTTACTTATAAAGTTCTTCTAAAAGACTTCTGAAGAATTCTTTTTTTTCCACCAGCAAGAAATAGTTACAAACATTGTGCAACTATTTTTGGAAACAAACTGGAATTGAAAACAAAAATTATTCAAGAAATAAAAACAAAACATAACTAGCAGAACTGGTCCTTCCAAATATTTATTGTACAGTCTCTTAGAAAGGTGTAAACTCTTTATCCACGTATAAAGTCGTGAACTATAGTTACCAATAATGTCTTGCATCCCATTTATGAATTACCGTTAGGAAATAATGATTATTGACTTGAATTAAACATTTTTATTGAATATTTAATGTGATTCTTAGCCATTTAAAATGCATTTTATAGTACAAAAACTACATTGTGCTTTTAAATTGGTTGAACTTTTGCTGTTAAAATAGTTGACAGTAATTGTCCTTTTGTCTTAACGCATAGAGTGGGCCCATTGCTAGTGTCTAATTCAAGAATTTAATTATATAATTTTATTTTTATTAAGAATTTTACTCTACCATCCTTCTACAATCCTTTGTGTATAATTAGATATTTATAGTTTATAGCAATATTTATTTAAATGAACAAAATAGCAAATCACCAAAACAATTATTTTGAAATTATTAAGTCTTATGAATGACCAAATGTCGCTCTGTTATTTACTGTTTGAAAATATTTCAATACATTTTATACTTTTTTTCTAGGCTCTACCGCTTTCATATGTGACGAAATATCCTGCAACGGCGCCCCATTTGAAGAACTGGATAAGATAAATTACAGACCAAATAAGGAAGAGTTGCTACGTTTATGCCCGTAAGTGGTATTCATTTTAAGTATTATAGTGAAGAAATAAATTGATTGCTCGTAGCAATATAAACATTAAGACTTTAATTAGTTAATATTAAAATTTTAAGAAATTTCGATTATATTCCTTTGAAATTTGCGAAGTAAGTATTCTGAATGAACTCACGTATTAAACTGTATAAAATTGAAAAAAGTGGAAGATGGTAATCTAAGGATCAATGCATAAATAGTATCATTATATTTATAAAAATTGTCCTAATATATAATTTTCAAATAGAACCTGTTGAAAAACCAAGAAATAAAGTGGTATTCTCGTGTGTATATATTTAAATAACAATAGTCCCATTACTTAGCTTTTAAAAGGAATCGATTAACAACTGAGAAATAAAATGATTTCTTTCGCTACGTTTTTCAGTACGCACAGCGAGAAATTATCGCAATCATTAAAAAAATTCAAACTCAAGATTTTTATTCATCTTTAAGTTTCAGATTTGCCTGAATCAGAAAAAAAAACCATTCCAGAATTTTGTTCGTATATAAAGAAGTTAATATTATTAAATTTTGTATGAAATATATTCACAAAAAATCTGTACTACTTGCCGAGCGTAAGTGAATGTATAAATAATTAAATAGATAAAATTTGATACATATTATAAAGAATTAAAATGCATTTCCGTATCATGCCAAGTTCACCAAAGTTGCCATCGTCTGTACTTTTGCTTAAACGCAAATGTGATGACTCAGAGCCACAATGACATATATATGAACTTTGGTATGTTATTTTATATTAAATTTCAGATTCAATCAGTCGAAAAATAAAAGACATCGAAAATATATTTTTAATATTATGAAGTTTGTGTGTTAACTGAATATGAAACTATAGAATCTCAAAGATCGCAGGATACATCCCACCAAAACGCTAGACTTTTGAAGTACAGAACTCTGAAGTATTGGACTCCGATACAAATCTCAGTATTCACTGTCTTACTCGAGATTCGCAGTTTCAAGCAGTTAGGGCAAAGGGGTAATATCTTTGTAAGAAAGAACAAGTAAAAAAAATGTAAGGGGATAACTCCCGCTTGTTTTAAATACAGAAATTACCAATTACTTATTGGTAATAATTTTGTAAATGGTTTTTACCATGTCAGAACATGATCTTGTTTTTGTTAGGATATTTTGAATTATTGTAGGCAATAAATAAGGGAAGCTCGTAATCGCATAGGCAATAATCATCAATATCTTTTAATCGCATAGGTAATAATCATCAATATCTTTTAAGCGCATAACTTTTTACCTGTTTCTAACAGTATTGCATTAATATTATGTCTATATTTCTTAAAAATCAGATGCATTTTTAAAAGGTTGACCCGATTTTACCAGTATTGTTTTATTATTATGTTTGCTTCTTTAAAAGCAGAGGCGTTTTTAAAAGGTTAACTTGCTTTTACCAGTATTGCTTTATTAACACGTATACTTCTTTGAAAGCAGGCGTGTTTTTAAACTGCTGATCTGCTTTTACCAGTATTGTTTTATTCTTTCGCATACTTCTTTGAAAACAGATGCGATTTAAACGACTGACGTGGAACTATGAAACCATAGCTGTTAATTTTATGGAATGCAAATTTTTTCAGAAGAAATCAAATATTTTAATATTTATAATGTGTTCAAAAAACTTCACTCGCGTGTAATAACAGTTTGGATAAAAGTATTTTCTCTTTCTACCAATGGGGAATTATCACTTTATTTATTCTTCAGTGGAAAACATTGAAGGATTTGACTCCTGTTCTAAGATTAATCCATTATGAAACTGTTTTATAATATCAGAAACTAGAAAATAGCAGTTTGTACTCACAAAAATATTATTTACTTAAAAATTCCATAAAAAATAATATGCTTAAGAATTTATTGTAAATAGTTCATTATTTGGAAATATATAGAGAGAGAGGAGGAGGGAGGGTATAGAGTGTGATATAGAAGGAAGATAGAGATATGTAGAAGTCTCGTGATTCTTTCAGACTGGTTTAAACTGGTTAGTGACAAATTGATTGGGAAAAATAATGACTTAACAATAAACTTTTCACATAACTTGAAATTTGCAATTGCATATTACTTTTATAGCATTTTATTATTCTACTAATTTCTCCATAAGATTGCACTATAGCCAGGGAAATATTAACTTTTCCTTACTCTTTTAGGTCAACTTTGGATTTCTTTAATTGCTACTTCAATGGGGTCAAGAATTGCTTAGGAAATGACGTTGAAGAAATAGCAGAATCTGGGGACGGCACTGCTTCCTCTATAGCATTAACTCTTCTGGATGCGAGAAGTCTGGCTGTTGAATTGTGCGATGAACACTCAACTTTACGCAAAAGTAAGATATCTAAATTAAAACATAGAGAACTTCTGTTCGAATACAATAATTCCTTCTCGAATCTTGCACTAAATGGACAAAAATTCGGCAATTTTAATCTGTTTACACTTGAACACAAATATCTGCATTGTATCTGTTCGGAAGTTAGTTCTATAAATGTTTTATATTATAGAAACTCTTCATAAAACATTGATTACAAAATTAACTTAATAGAAGCCTTTCAAATTACCTATTTTCGGTTTTCATTTATTTGGTTTTATAAACATATTTGATTTAAATTCTATATTATCATTTTAATTGCCATACTCATAATATCTTACTAGAAGGATTCTTGAAACTTGTGCAAATTTGCACTTGATAGCACGTGTTTGTGAGGGAATATTGCCTTATTGCAGATATATTCTTAGAAATTACTTCTGAAGTGCTAAAGTGATTCATTAATTTGTTTAGGAAGAATTTGTTTCATAGGCATCATAAGTGCCAAATTTGGAATCAAATCTTATCACCAAGTTGCCAAAAAAGGTCAAAATTAAAAGTTAGTATGTAAAGTTTTTATAAGATATACAGCGCAGTTTACCCAGCTTTCATTGGAACCATTTACTTGAGTAGAACCTTGTGTTTGTATGTCTTGAAAACATTACTTGTCCATGTATTTAGAGATATAATTTTGAAAATTTAGTGAAATAAAAAGTTCAAAAAGGGCAGCAATGGTAAATACAAGTAAGCAATCTTTTTTTCTTTTTCTCAAATTAAGTTTAATAATAATAAAAAAAAACCGTGATTCAAGCATAATGATGAAACAAGCATATTGTCAAAATGCTTTAGCCGAAAATATGACCTAATTTTTTTCTTGCCGTTTTGCGTTTTCGGGTGTAACTTAAAAACATAGTTGGACAACGTTCCTCATCAACTCTATTTACAATTTGTAAGCAGAGCTGAATATTTTGTCACATTGCATAATTATTTAAACACTTCATTTAAAATATGCCTAACATATTTCAGAATATTTTAGATACAATTCTCATTTGATTTCATAAATATATAAGATTGCATGGAATAGAGCTTGTATGAAATTTGTGAATTTTGTGTATTCCAAAAGTTTATTAATTGCAAACAAGTTCGTTATTATTTATATCAGAATTCTGGAAAGAGCACTTTCAATAATTGTACTCCGCTAAGAGTTGGTATGCATAATAGGATCACTTATTAAGCCTCCGATATCCAAGAACAATCTGTTTGTCTACTGTTAAATGTGAACGATTTTTCACATAATCTGTTTTTCTTAGTCCCTTTTAATGAAATAAATATTGAGCAATATGTGGAAGGCTTTCGAATCCGGAAATGATTAGTACAAGATTATATATTTCGTATTCTCTTCGTCACAGCACGTTATGCTGACGATTTCGATTCTCAGTTTGATCATTTTCGTGTAGACCATCCTACACTCTAGTACGTGAAATATTTGAAAAACGTGTTAGAGTAGAGCTATGTATAATTATCTGAAGAAACCCTTACTTTAAAAAAGAAAAAAAGTCGCTGCTTTAAAAACATTTATTAAATTTAAATAAGTTTTTACACTAAACTAGAATTATATTTTATAAGCAATTTGTATATCTATCATTGCTCATATGTGCTTGCATGCAAAATTGCATAACAATACTATGCATTCTAAATTACAGGAATAATGTTTTTGATTTTCATGTTTCAGATTACCTTGAAAATCTGGAATGTTTCGAACGTTTGTTCGAGGAAGACTTGCGTGTTTGCGCACGAAAAGGTGGAATATACGCTAAAGGCTTTTTGAGATTTTGGTATAATCTAAAAAATGAAGATATCGTTGTGGAAGAACTGTACTGCCTGTACGTATTTCCGGAAGATTATTCCTACTTTGTGAAGTTTTTTTCTCTTTTAAACTAATTCAAAACAATCAAGATTGAAAACATAATAATGATAACATTTTCGTTATTTTGGGGGGAAACGATTAAAGGAGCTTTAATTAAAAAAGACAGCTTTAATAAAATAAAAAATGTTAGTAACAACTCGCAAAGTATCAAATAATATTTTAACCTGGTTTTTTTTGCTTATTTATTTATTTATTTATAAATTGTTTGAGAAATCACTCCTCAAAGGAGCAGCTCTTTAAAAATAAAATCTATTATGAAGTCCGTAAAAATATTTTATGAGATATTGAAAATGATGTCAATTTCAATAGAAACCATTTCAGGTTTGGTTGGTAAGCCTAATATGTGAAGTACCAATTTAATATTAGAATAATGTAAACATTTTGCAGGACAGGTGATAGGAAAGCATAACTTTGTTTAAGACAATGAGTTGTCAAGTGTTATATATGCTGAGTAAACTTACTTAACGTTGAAAAAATGGATGGTTGTTATCATCTGAAAGACAGCATTACCTTTCATGTTCCTGAAAAAGAGATTGAATTAATTTTTTAAATTGAGTTTTGTTTTATTAGATGAACCAGCAAGTGACCGAGCTCCGCTCGGAGAAAACAGGCATCGAAGCTAACTCGAAGATTTAAATTTTCAATTGTGATTTATCAAAACAATACATGCCATAAGAAAATTTGTGAAACCATTGGTGAAAAGATAACCGGTTAAACCTCGGCTTTTCATCGTCCACCAGCGATGTCATGTCTTGATGTTCCATTGGAAATCCCCATCTGCACTGGTCTCTTCCATGTTTGCTGACCATGCACGGAGCGTTTGGGTTCATATCACCTCACGGGTTATGGATCATCCATTTCGAGATCAGTTCCTTGAGTTCCGGATCATCTTCTGGAAACTTTATTAGTTCGCCATATTGGCTATAGATTGCAGCACGTTACCGCTTGAAACCTATTAGCCATTATGGCGAACTAATAAAGCTTGAAAATATCCTAACTGTAACTCTGAACTGCTCGACCTTAGCGCTTCAAAACCGGTGCCAATCGATTCCTCGTGGCCAAAAACCCCAGACCCCCAAGTTTACCGGAGTTTATTAATTCTGTGGCGATTTTCGACTTGGCAACCATTCCTCGTATTATAGTATAAGATAAATAGTACCAATATCGTATCCAGCTTATGAAGGGCAATGCCGAGATTATTCACAAACTCTAGAATATTTATACACATAATGTGGTCATTACCACATTATGTGCATGACTATTTCCATTCTTAGAAAAGACAAAAAATGTAAAATGAAATCAGAAATGTACATTACATAACGATACACAGCAGACTTCAGCAAGATGAAATAGAACCCTTCTCTTCTCAGAAGAAAATAGATTTGGAAGGATAAATAGTGGTATACAAAGAGTCGCTCGTTTGAATTTATAATTTTATTGGATAAGAAGTCCACATGTTAGAAGAGATCTGAATAGTTATCAAGGGTTGGAATTGCAGAAGAATTCTGATTCTTTTGAACAGGCATGAGCACTATGTTTGATGAAAAGAAAATCTCATGTCAGACTATTTATGGAGTTCCAAGTGACTTTGTCTTTAACTTTGATATTAAAATACTTCCTCTGGACATTATAAAATGTACTCTAAATTCAACAATATACCAACCCCGTTGTGTAACATTAATCTTCAAACTACTTTTTTTGCCAAAAATAATACTTAATTTTTTCACAGCTTTATGTGAGATAGAATTAACAAACTATGTCAATCTGTTACCGAGTTTTAAATTTCAAAAAAGAAAGAAAAGGAGTTCATTAAAAAATGAATAAAACTGGCACACTACATACTAAAATTTTAGGCATGGTCATGTTATTAATAAAATATTACTATATTAATTTTATATTAATCCTTTCTCATGGAAGTTCTCATACATCTACCGTATTTATAAGATTTTCATGGTACCTAAGCAATGAATGTAAATGAAATATGAAAGTTAAAACAAGTTTTTTTAATCTCAAAATCCGGAAATATTTAATGTTCAGTTCTTTAAAATGATCACATATTTGGAAATCAGGTTTGAGTAAATTTCATTTTGCTAAGACAAGAAAATACCAACATTATTCTTCTCCGGGGCTGAAATACCAAAAATTAAATTGTTTAATAACTATACGAATTATAACAAAATGTATTTTGGCGTAAATAATAATTTATAATTAAAGAGAATTAGTGATTTTGGTTGGATAGGCTAGAATGTAATCAACGTAATTATAGCAAACTGCTAACTAAAACTAATATTACAATAACATCTGTAGTAAGAAATAAAATTTTGTGGCTATTTCAGAGAATGAAGATGCGGTAAAAATTCTTCAAGGGTACGCTAATGTATAACCAGTTTTTGCCATTTATTTATAATCGGCAGAACAATTTTTTAAAATTTCAATGATTTTTAGATCATCTTTATCATATAGCCCCAAAATAAATACATATATTCGCCTCTATTATTAATAATGTTATGGAATAATGTATTGACTGCTGTTTTTTCTTTTAATTTTTCAGGGAACGACTGTATTCATTGGCTTGTTTTGCAGAACATATTGAGATGACTTGTGGTGAAGAAGCGAGAAAAACGTTTCTGACAATGCTGGAAAAAGTCAAGAACGCTGTATTTCCAAAATGTGATGTAGAACATCCTTTTAGTTTGAAACGATTCTTTATTCATTTCTTGGAATTAGGAGACAAGAGGTCTGAGTTCTATTGGTCAATATTTGAGACATTTTGAAAACGATAAGACAAGAATTCTTCATGAATTCTATGTATTTCCCTGTAATGGTAAAAAAGTGTTGAAATGAAAACTGTTTCTTGAAACAACTATAAAATAATAATAGAAATAAAAGAATTAAGGAATTAAGGAAAACAAAATGAAAAGAAACGTGCTTTCAACTGTATACATGACATTTTACACTTTATTCCTTGCTTTTAAAATTAGCAATTTCAACTGTATGCATGCAATAATTTAGTGTGAATATACATAAGTTCCCAAAAATTAATGAGTAATATTATATATATATATATATAGTGTTCCAGAAATTACTGATTTGTTTTAAAAATCAATAAGACGAAATTCAATAGAAATGGATCTTTTGTGATCATATGTTTGGAAAATCAGGGAATTGTATCCCTCCAAAATGCAAATTTAGTAAATTTTATCACTGACAAATGGCGTTTCAGAATACAAAAAACGAAAATTGGTATGAAATTGTTTCAAAGACAATTTCAAAAAAATTAATAACCATGTTTTTAATTTAATCCCCACTTACGGTAACAATGTATTGCTGACTGATGCAAGAATTTCCAGATCAAGTATTTCGTTTTAAGAGCACCTGTTGCAAGTCTCCTGTAGCACCTCTGCCTGAAGCAATGTTAATTAAACTTGCTATTCGGTTGAATAAAATCCCCTAATTTCACTTATATAAAATGCTGTTTTTCTTACAAAATCCATCTGTTACTTTTTAGAATACAATTAAGTTGTAATAAAACTATCTTTTTTTTTATATTTAGTGATCATTCTTGTCATATATCTTTCACACATTGTCATTGACTTTTTAATGTCGTGCATGGAATTCCTTGGCATAAATAAAATGATAATCTGAAGTATAGATTATTAAATTTGTTATGCTTTTCAAAATAAATCGTAATAAATTGTTTGTATTTTTTACTAAGCCCGCAAACTTTCTTGAAAAAAAAATTATTATCCAGCCTATTTTTTGCCAAATATTTACCATTCGATTGTTGTTTTACGGACATAAAAAATGAACTATAATTGCAATTAAATTATATATGATGAATAAAAAAAGAAAATATTACCTTCTTAAAAAATATAACTTTGAATTTGATAAATGCTCGCATTTCAAACCTGCTGAAGTTCTTAAAAAGTATTGATTTATTTTGGTCAGAAACAAAGGTATTTTTGTAACTTGTACGTATCAATCAGGACAACTCACAGAAATTAAATTAAAAAAAAAGAATAAAATTAGATCAATATATATTTTTTCATTTAATTTTAAAAACTATGTACCAAATTTCAGACAAAGATTTCCCTTAAGAAGTTGACTTTTACTATACTTCCTACAACAAGTAACTAAAAATCTAAGCTATCAAAATACAAAGCTTTCCAACGGCTTTCATAAAGAAAAAAATCATTTAGGATTTATGTTTCTGTCCATATATTATATATATACATATAATGCTGTAATAACAAATGATAAATCGGTGATTATATAAAATTATCGGTGATTATACATAATCACCACTGAATTTGTCAAATATGATAAATTATTTCATATTTATCAAACTTACCGGGGATTTTATAAACTAACAGGTAAATTTGATAAATATGAAAAAATTTATCATACCAATTTCAGTGGTGATTTTGTATAATCACCGGTAATTTTATATAATCACCGGTAATTTTATATAATCACCGGATTTATTACTTTTACCGTAACATTTATATGTCTGCCCATCTGTGAACATGGTAATTCAAGAAAGAATCTTAAATAGAACCAGAAAAATACGTATGAAATTTGGGTAACTATTTTCTGTTTTTTGATTAATACATTTCTAGCAAAGGATAACCCAAGAACAAGACAAGTCATACGCAGGATATTTCTAATGCATGGATTTCATACTCGGAAACCAAAAAAATCAATTAATGATCCAATACTATTGTCCGGGGAGCATATTCTCATTCCCTACCCTATGTCATGCATAGCGGAAAATCGAGCAACGTTACTGGTTCCCACCGTCGCCCTCTCTGTGATGAAAGTGTAATGTAATGTTTGCGCTAGTTCAGATTTTCTGCGCAACTTGGATTTGATGCCTCTAATAACGAGAAGGGATAATCTGAATGAATTCGATTTAATTCTTTGAGATATATGTATACATTTTAATTACGCATACATTGGTGTTTACCATCTATATTTTTCATTTAATAATATTTAAAATAATTTCCTGGCATTTAAGTAAGGAAGTATTTTATAATGTCGCAAATTTACAAATTATTACCTTAATTTATGTCAAAGTCGGGTCTATGCATCTCTATCCCACTTCTCCTAAATGCCGTGGTTGATTTTAACCAATTTTACTCACTGATTCTTTATAACAAGAAAAAAATGCATTTTAAAAAAAAATACAAATATTATTTAATTAAAATTAAGATATACAATCAGCATCTGCAATACGAACCAAAACTATTTCAAAATTCGTTTATAATGACGTCACAGATTGGGTGATGGTGCGAACCAATGATGGTGCTCAATTTGACTCTATACATGAAATAGGGTAGGGAATGGGAATACGTTCGGGGAAAAGTTAGCCTTGCTACTACTTCAGTTATAAGCACAATCGATTACAATATCCAATGAAATATACTCCGTTGCTATATCTACCATTGCTGACTAGCATGGCCAAATAAAAGAATGGAAAGTAACAAAATCAGGAAAATTTTTCCGTTTAAAAATTCAAATTTGGCAACCATGGAAATTAATATGCCTCTCATTCTAAAATAAGCAGATAATAATGTAATTGTTATAGTTAAAAAATTCAGAATCATTTTTCTTAATTAATTTACCATTGTCTACTAACTAAGCTATTATGACCTGATACCTGTTAATAAAAATAAAAATCTATTCTTGAATTTAATACGATGAGAAAATGAAAACAGGAACTAACTTCGAAAGAAGTATTGAACTTACTTTCAATGCCAGTTGTTATGGCTTGTGAAAAAGTAACGGATGTGAAAAAAAAGTCAGCTACATCATATCTCATTGCTCCTCTACATCAACTAAAATCAATTCTTTATATTATTTGAATAAACTTAGACCTTTTATCTCGAATGTTTTCTCTAAGGCACCATTCAAGATCATTTTGATAATTTATTTTATCATTTGAAGCATTTTGTTGTTTTGGTTAAGGAACTTTGAAGCTCGAAATTGCATAGGTAATGAATAAAACTTAAAGGGCAATATTCATCATATTATTTTAAAAGTATATATATATATACCAGTATTCCGTCATTATTACTTATGCTTCTTTGACAGCAGATGCGTTTTTAAAAAATTCACATAGAACTATGACATTTGAGCTGTTATTTTTATGGAATGTAATTTAGTTTCGGAGGAAATTAAATAATTTATTTTTTATAAAATGTTTAAAAAAGATTTCACTGACTTTTATTAACAGTTTTGATAAATGTATTTTCTTTTTCTCCCCATGCAATGTATTTTCTTTTTCAATTAATGAAGGGAAATTATCCCTTCATTAATTCTTAAGTTAGAAACATTGAAGAATTTGATTCCTGTTCTAAGATAAATCTATTGTGAAATTGTTCTAAATCCTCAGAAATTAGAAAATAGCAGTTTATGCTTTAAAAAATGCTTTCGTAAAAATTCTATATAAATTATATTTTTAAAATTTTATTGGTAAATAGTTTACCATTTGGATATAGCATTGCGACGAAAACGCTCGTTATTCACCTTCCAAACATGGCAATCCTTTTTGTGAGAACATAATGTTATTTTGAATCTGGAATTAGCGTAGGCAATGAAAAGCATAAATGGTAATTTTCATTCTCAATTTTTATTTAAATGGCAAAAAAGTATTGGAGCTATCGCCAATCTCGAAATAAAAAAAAATATTGTATTTATAAGTTGGCGCATGCGCATTAATAAAATCAAGTGACAAAAAATTTAATAAAATTTGAAATTTGCGGCAGCAGATTTCAATTTATTACCATTATTATTCATTAAAAATGCCTACAGAGTTGTAAGAAAAATGTGAACCAATATTACATGGAAATTCAATTTGAATATTTATATCGATTTATTTTTTTGGATTTAAATGGTTAATTTACTGAAATAATATGCTAGTACTCAGATTAAACGTTATTTTGTTCAAATTAGATATTACTTTTAAAAACAAAATCAAACACAATACATTTAAACAAAGCTAAGTTATAAATAAAAATATTAGATATACACTTTATGTTATTTAACCCTTTAATCGTGATGCTCGAGATTGAAACTAGTATTGAATTATAATCTCACTACTGAATCAACTTCACATTTTTAAATCATTCAATTTAATTCGACACAAAAAGTAAAAATGTCTCAAGAATTGTATGTATTATTATTTGAATCAGTATAAAAGCATTATTTGAGACAGAATGCTTAATTTCATTAGGTACGAAAAAAGCTAAACAGTTAAAGAATTTAAGAAATTAGATTCCTGAAAGAATATGCTAATTTACAGATCAGCCAGGAAGTGATATGAATCGACGGGTAATTCCAATTAGTCAACGTTTCAATCGACGCCTTGTAACATTTTTTTTTAATTTTAAGTATTTAAACTATTAAAAATATAATTTACATTAATGTTGAGAACAAAATATAGCTTATGATTAGCAAAGTTGATTCTTTTCATTTATATTAATTATATTAACGGTCTGGTTTAAAGCATAACAAGGTCTATTTAGCTATGGATCTCGCAATTTTGAGCCGTGGTCAGATGATGAGGACGGCAATTGAGTTAGCACACCTTTTCCAAAACTACACACTGCGGAAGCGGGAGGATGTTTGGCCCTGATATATTTAACGCTCACCAGATCAGTTTACACTACGGTTCTCTGCTACAATCGAGTCTCAAATCTGAAATTTTCCAGCTCTAAAATCGAGATCTTACCACCAAACCACTGCGGCCATTTATGTTTGTTTAAAGAAAGATTTTTCAGCTGATGCAATAGACGACATCAAAAAATTTAACCTTAGCAAGCATAGAATTTAATTTTTTTATGACACAAATATATGCGATTTGAAGAATTCAATATAATTTAGGAAAATTGTTTAAAAACCTTTTCAATTATTTTTTCAGACAGATTAGAAAAAAAATTAAAATATTCCCAGTGGATAGATTATGAATTATGCAATATCCCACTTACACAAATCATATTTTAAGCATTCTACATTGAAAATAAAAGACACTTTTTACCAATATAATTTTGGAATGTTATGCCATGTTATATATAGTATTTTCAATGGAATAAACATCTCGGCATTCCCAGTATCAATCTGATATTAAAGATGTTGTCAAATAACGGCCTTTTTTACAAACGTATATCAAAAAATATATTCTTAAAAAAAGGATTTCCAAAACACATACTGATACTCTTTGGAACAATTTTGGGAAGTTTACAAATGGAAATGAAAACATATAAACAGATGACGACACAATTCATATTGTAGTGTTAATTAAAACTTGCACTGAATACTTTTGTATTTATTGCAATAGAATTATTTCTTCGCACCCACTATCAGTGTCATATTTTTCTCTCTCCCAGTATATGTATGCATCTATTTGAGGTTGCTTGTTAGCTCCATGCAAGGCTCCTCATTTAGACCGATGCTAAGTTCGTGAAATCTATACTAGGTATGCTAAATGCAACCAAACCAAAAACTAGGCATAAATGGTCATATTCCGAAATTCCCCCAGCGGAGACCTCGAAATAAGTATGAGAAATTTTCTGCATTGTGGTTGGTTCTCGCTCTCCTGGAGGGTACACAAGTTAGGAATCTGGCTCCTGCCATCGATAACGAAACGTACTTTCTTTGGGAAGGGTTGCGCTGTGGCCGGAAATGACTCTTAGGACTGAATCACAGTCCCCGCCTGTGTGGCTGTTGCGGTGGAACGGCCATTAAATTATTTTTATGTGTGCCTTCGAGTGGGTCGGTGTTATGGCCATATTCTGATAATGTTTTTATATACAATCATAAGAATAGGTGTCTCTTATTTTTCCTTGCTTCGGATCACAACTCCGAAGTAATGTTGTCCTTCGCAAAAAAGCCCGAGCATTGTATCGTATCCGGAGGTTAATTTGATTGAATAAAGACTGAAATAAAGAAAAGATATATGGTAGTCTGTATTTCTGTTAAAGGACTTCCTTAACTGTTATCGTTGTTAGTTTCCGTTAATTAAAATGTTATCATTTTTTTTATTGAAAGTTAAAGCAAATACTTTGTAACAATTTGCAAAGTCTAGAGGTGGTTCAGCAATATATTTGCTTTTGATCGAAACGAGACTCAAATTTTGCATGCGAAATGAAGACCTTGATTTTCCTTTTATGCTTGATGATTGGAGGTATAAAAAACCCATTTCTTTCTTATAAATATTATTGACGAAAAAAATGATTTTTCAAAAGGTAAATTAAAATTAATTATCCAATAAGGAATATATATTATATATGATGCAATTATTTTTTCAATAATTATTTTTAAAATTTTGCATAAGAAATAAGGAATTTTCTTATTGCATTGGAATACGAATGTCGTTTTGCCATAATTAGAAATTACAAGCAACATAGCTGTTATCTATAATCCTATCAGTTTTATAAAAATTATATAACGGAGCATCGCTAATCTCCAGTTTTCTAAATTTTGCAACAGAAGAGAAAAATTTCTTGCAATAAGTAATGAATAATTTTTTCGTATCTTTATATAAGATGTCAGGTAAAAAAAAATGTATATTTGCATTTGTTAACCCTTTGACAACTGGGCATATGCACCACACTAATCTTTTAAAATCAGCTTAACTAGTTCTAAGTAAAAGTACTTTTTGGGTGAGGGAGGGTTTAGTCATGTCCTAGCCATAGGAGGTTTAAAAGCATTTGAAATATATCTAATAAAATTGTTTGATACAGAACCTATTATTTCATATTCTGAGCAATTCTAGAGGAAACATTTTTTTAAAAATTGGTAGCTAAAGATTTAACAGATTGAACAGTTGCACATAATGCAGTTTTTCTAATATAGATCTGAAATTGAGATAGTTGCCTATTTAAGTGCGACATGTAAATTTCTTTTAAAAAAAAATATTATACACTTTTAAAAACAAGTGATCTCAGTCAAAAATCGAATTTTCTTGCTGATAACCCCTTTATCGTGTTCATTTAAATTTTGCATTTTGCTTTTGCTTTGTTTCACTTATATAAAATTATCGCAATAGGAAATTATTAAAAAAATGTATATGTGTCGCAAAATTAAACTATCATGTCAGTTTCCTACATCAGAGTTACAGTCCAAAAACAAAATTTGCATCATAATTTTAACTGCAGAAAAAAACATCCGAGTAAACAATTTGAAAAAATGAAGTTATACGGAATTTCTCTTAAAAATTTCGTTGTCAAAATTAAAGAACAATTGAAGGAAAGGAAATTAAAGCAGTAAATATTTTTTATATTTAAAATACTATAAAAAATATTATAAATTTTCGGAATTTATAGCTGAAAAGTAAAATAACTTTATTTACTTTTGGATTTTGAATTAACTTTCTATTCCGTTATGGTTCTTCTGTTTTGAAGCGCATGGGTGCTAAGTTTCTCCAATATCGGGTAATAATGAAAATTTTCCATAAAACACATACAAAAATATAAGCATTCATCATTGTATAATTCTGTGAAATATGAAAATTAAAAACAAATAATTTCATGGGGAATGATTTCAAGTGATGCAAAATGTTTATAGAATTTAAATTCGCATTTCTTCCTCATTTAGCAAATTATATTTCATACAAACTTGTTCAATATATACTTAAAATTTCACATCCATCGTTACTTAAATAATACTAGCAAACTGAAGAAGTGTACTTAAAAATATCTTAATTTTTTTTTATTTCTAAAATATATTTAGTTTTTTTAAATATGTTTCTTGTGCCATTTATGAGTATTTAATAATTAATATTTTGTATATGAACATATGAATCCATTGTAATATTTAACGTGTCTGATATTTAAAAAAAAACTTACATAAACTACTTTAAAAAAATAAATAACACCTTCAAAAATTGAATATAATATTGATTTAAATAAATTAAACTCCTATACTTTCCTCATTAGTTTTTAAAACCTATACCCTACGCTATTAGATATTAGGTTTCATTTTTTGTACCTGCTTATTATGTCCAAATAATTTAGTACTACAACATAAAAAAACCTTTAATTTCAATTAGTAAAATACGTTAAAGAACAAAAAGAATTATAATCTTTACCAATCAGTAAATGTCTTTTTTTTTAAATTACATTTTCTCAAATTTTTAAACTAACGGTAGATAGACCATTCGAAGACAGTAATTTCGAAGGAAATATGACTTAAAATTTTGAAAGCTACAACTGAGGAAGAAAATTCTAGAATTGTATTTCACTATTTTAAAACAATCAGTCTTTTTGAAGAAGCACGTTGGTAGGTTTCTTAAAAACAGTAAATTTGTATCAAAAGCTATACAAACAAGCACAAATCTTTCAATCTATAGATTCTTTACACAATAATATTTTAGTCTTTTAATTAAAAACTTATAACAGTAGAGGCTTATAAAAAGTAGCAATAGAGTGAATTTTTTCTTTGGAATGTTGTGCTGACATTCTTATTTAATAATAATTTGTTGTTTTTGCATTACTGACAATTACTGATAAATTTACAATTAAATTACAATTACTGATAAATTTACAGTTAAATTACAATTACTGATGAATTTACAATTAAATTACAATTACTGATGAATTTACAATTAAATTACAATGACTAAAATTTACAATTAAATTACAATTACCGATAAATTTAAAATTAAATTACGATTACTGATAAATTTACAATTATCTTTGAGTACGCGTCAGCTGTGTTATTCTATCTTTGTTGAATAAAATAATGTCATCTCTTGGACAACGCAAATCAGTTTCAAACCTAAAACCCTTCGGTTCCGAAGTCGAGGCCTTACCACCACACACTGCTTTCCTTTACTATTGTTGATCATTCTGAAAAAGTTGATAATTTAAAAATATTTAAAAACATATTGTTGATTTTTTCTTTTAGGCTCTTCCGCTTTCTTTTGTGATGATATAGACTGTGACGGCACGCCATTGAGGGAATTGGCTCTGCTAAATTACAGACCAAATGCAACCGAACTGATACGTTTATGCCCGTAAGTTGCATTCTTTTAAAATATCACGTAGAAACAATCAACTTTAGTCGAATTATAGAATAGATTTGCGATGCTTTAAGGTATAATTCCTACAAACGATGAATCCCCAAATATAACAATCATGAAATTTCGATTGCAATGAAGAAAAAATAACATTTGAACATTTCTAAACAGAAAACTCGATTTAGGATGCTTTCCAGTATTATGGCCAAGTAATATTTATTTTAAATGCTGGTGTACCTCCTCAGAGTTCAATAAACGGACCATACTAAATGCAGCCAATGATTACAAACAATAGGGTATTAAATAAAGCAACACAAATATAATAATTCAATAACATTATGAAAACAGATTTGAACTTTGATACTACAGGTTTAAAAAAAGGAGCCATTATTATGTATTAATTTTGAATTGATGGATTTCCTTTAAATTTTTAGCAAATTTACATCAATTAAACAATAATTGAGAAAAAATTTACATATTTAAGTGATTTTTTTGGTTTATTCGTATTAATTACAGTATTTGCTCGAAATTGCATTAAAATAAAATGGAGGCAAAATTCCACTCTACAACAATTATAGTCTTTAAAGGCGTGAAAGAATACAGAAGTCTGAAGACTCTCAAAACTATAACAATAATGTTATAAATTTGAATCCATTGAAGAAAAGCTAGAATATTTAGTTTTAAGTTGTATCCTCATCAGGCTTAGAATTAAAGTAAAAAAATAACTTTAAATGAAATCAAAAATTTTTATACAACTTTAAAGTTAACATTTTATACATTTTTTACACTTTTCTGAGGCCGGAAACAGAACCCTAATTATCTTATCTAATTGACGCAGTAAATAATTTGATCACAAACATTTTAAACTACATTGATAAATGCCTTAAACTGTACCCCTCAACCTTCACAACTGGAGTAATTCTATCATTTTCCGTCACCAACTTGACATTTTCTGCAGTTTGAATGTAAATAAACAAGCAATATTCTCTGCAAAATATATTTTAAAATTTATTTTTCATTTGCTGCCGTAAAAGACATTGAAACTTGATTTACGTGATTAAATGAATTACTAACTTCGACCACCATATTATTCATATCAACTATTTCATAATATAAATCATGAACTTGTAAAGGAAATATTAAGAGAATGAGGAAATTGGTTTATATTATTTAGATATTGCATTTAGGCAATTCCGCCGCATTATCTCCCCTTACATAGGTAATTATGGTGATGTAATGGTTTTGAAATTTCTCTTGGTAATGTACGCTGATCTGTATTGAAAGGATTGACAAGAAAATATCGATTCGTTATTAATATCTTATGAAGCAAGAACTGGAGGAATAGGTTCAGTTCTTACAGCAAGGCTACCGATTTTTAGGTTTTGCCAATTATTTTAAATGTACAAATGATGAACAAACAGTTGATGGCCACAAATGTTAAGTAAAAATCTCAGTTGTTTTAATTTATAATTCTAAGAAGATATCTGATGTGTCACCTTCTTTATTTGATCAATATACAAGACTATGTATTCAATATCTATGTGTCTCATGTATAAATTGAAAACAGGTAAATAAATTTAAAAATTCTTGTGTCCAAAGTGGAAGGACAATGATTCATTTCTTTTTTCTGGAGGCATTATAAAAAAGTTATTTCTTTGTTAGCACAAGATATAGTGTGATATCTCCACGTTTGTCATTCTGAATGACAACCAACATCCTCTAGACATTAAAATATTTTTTAATCATTTTGTGCTAATAGGAATCAATGCCCTCTCTTATATTCTTAGATTTAGAACTATTAGTACAATATAAATTAGAAAAGAATGCAGTCAAAAGAGATCTTCCAACGAGATGTCATATGTTTGGGTTATAACGAAGAAAAAGTTAAGCCTTGAGAATCAGCTTTCTTCTCCTAAATTCTAAGATATACGCTTTTCAAAGGGTAATAATTTTTAATAAATGCTATTATTTTATTAATTATTAAAAATTGAATATTTCAATTCTTTTCGAGCTGTATGATATGTTTACGAACTGGGATTTCATATCATTTGTCAATTCAACTTAAATTTACTCTCGTCATTTTCTTCATAAAACAAAATTGGAAAAACGTGATAAAAAATAATACAAAAACAGTACATTAGTTTGCAATTGACACATTTGGAGTCAAAATCTGAAAATGTTCCCAAAGGGATCACATAAAAACCGATATTTCCTCTTTAATATAAAATGACGAATTTAGTGAATTGAAAGTGGTTTGTTTCATGGCGATATTTTAGTCGTCAAATTAACTATACTTATACCAATTTGCTTACAGATTTAGTGATATATTTATATAGTGATATATTCTTATACCATTAGAAATGAAACGATTTTTATTCTTTTTCAGAACAACTCTGGAATACTTCAGATGTTATTTCAAAGGTGTCAACGATTGCCTTGGAATGGATGTTGAACAAATAGTAGCAACAGGTGACGAATTTGCTAAAGCTATTGCAACTCCTTTGTTAAATGGGCGAAATCTTGCAGTTGAAATGTGTGATGAACATTCAATTTTACGCAGAGGTAAGTGATTAGATTTTTATATTTCAAGATCTAGGATACGTACACTAAATTATAAAAGGACAGAAAACGTAACGTTGATCGTACTGTGAAAGATAAAATGGCTTCTACATGAGTTATACAAATTACACTTGTGACAACTCAACTCATTACACTTGTAACAATTCAACTCATTACAATTGTAACAATTCAACTCATTACA
>JAPMOQ010027759.1:294269-305930 GCA_026543055.1 Argiope trifasciata | reverse complement strand
TTGTAACAATTCAACTCATTACAATTGTAACAATTCAACTCATTACAATTGTAACAATTCAACTCATTACAATTGTAACAATTCAACTCAGGATTCTTAAGATTATAACTGTTTTTGTTTCGTTTTTGAAGTATGAGTAAAACCAAGAATTCGATTTGCACTTGTGTTTGTGTTTATAAGTTATTTATTACACTACATAACATTATCTGGTCAATTAGCTACTTGGGTTTTTTTCCATTTATAAACTTCATAGGACTGCACAAAAAGGCTACATTGAGTGTTTGGAAATCCTTTTTTTTATCTCTTTTGACGAATATTTTTATAAAACATCGATATACGGTAGTAGCGGTACTAGAATAAGTTTAACATTGGAAGCTTGGGGAAAAACCACGATGGGTGTTGTATGAATAATTATCTTCTTAAAAACATATAAAAAGATTTTTAGCATTTCAAAATATATATTGATGAAAAGAAACTCTTATTTTTATTGCAGAACGGTTATAATAAGATTTTGTCAATGAGATTCTGTTATTTCATAATGTAGCTGCTGGCGCATTTTAACTTTTTTAAAATAACGAAAAAAAATATTTTTATTAATTTTCCTATATTATATGTAGCTATTCATTAAATTGCATTTTTTTAAAAGAAAAAAAGTTATGTATTCTAGGATTAATGGTGATTCAGATTAGTTTACAGCTATCATATGAAACTATCAACAAAAAGAAAGTATAAAATTTACAATTCGCAATAAATGCTGAAAAATTGTTTACACATCATATAAAGGGCGATTTTAAAAGTTTTGACAAAAATGCAAAGATAGCCAGAAGAAATAAAAATAAGAGAATTTTGCAACTGAGGAAGATTTAAAGGTCTGTGGAGATTAGAAACGGTCATCATATTATTAAATTGTACCGTTTGTTTCACCAAGTGAAAGTGACACCAGTTTATCAGCTATCAAAATAAATAAATCAAGTAGAATCAAATCGCGGTGCTTATCAACAAATGCAAGGCTTTTAAATTCTATACTGCCAACTTGTGAAACCATGTTTTGATTATATCACACTTTTTTTGATTTTTAATTCATTTCTTAATAAAGTGTTCATCTATTCCATGTCCAAACCCAGCTTCGATATTTGGATGTGTAATATTACATTTTGCGAAGTGAATATCTCTGAGAATTAAAATTGCACTGCTTGCGATAAATGAATGCCTTGGAATGTAGCATTCTTTCCGACTACCGATGAAGTACTATTTATCAAACTCCAGAATAATTTCTTGTTAAAAAAAAAGCTAAACATTTTTTCTGTTCTCTTCCAAAATTCATCAGATATATTTCGAATTCTTAATAAGCCAAAAACCGTGCAATATATCTTGTTCAGTATGTGTTTTACCACTAGGTTATATTTTGCACTTGTGTTTAAAATGGCTTACTATAAATAATTTTATACCAAGCACCAATGCTACATTAGTTATAATATCATGGTTGTCAATATAAGCTTTACCGGCATCCATGAAATTTTAAATAGAATAGACTTAGTAGGATTCTATTTTCTACTTTCTTTTTTTACTTTTACTTGATTCTACTTTCAAGTGTAATTGCCGTACATGTAGCTTCCTTTTTCAGAGTTAAGTTTTAAAACATGAGCAGTTCCTTCAGGAATGTAATTACCATACATGTCGCTTTCTTTTTCAAAGTTATGTCGTGAAACAGGAACAGTTCATTTAGGAATGTGAGTCAACTAGGTGGGAAGCTATTCATTTGCAGTGGTAATAAATTTAAGAGTGTGCATACTAAAACAGCCTGCTGTAACTTGTAACAAAGCGATAATGTATCCGATAATTATAGAAATGTTATCATCTAAATGAATTAATGTTCAACCAGAGAGCAACAGAAATTTTTTATCAGATTCTATGCGAATATTCTTTACGTAGCGACAGCATTAGTGGGAAGAGCCACAGTACCACCTTTCCCATAGGAGTCGCATACCTTCATCTTTCGAAGGTAGCCTTCCCATTCCATAATTATTAAGGTAGTTGATCCAGGCTGTATTCACCTGAGCAGGGAGAATCAACCGCCATTCTCCATGTCTGAGGTCTCCCAGAATGTTAAAATGTTTTTATCGCAAATTAAATAGTCATTTGTTAATATAATTCCATTTATCATGTTCTAATCATTATAGAAAATGCCATACCAAGTATTCCAATGCACAGAAAATTTGTAAAATAATATTATAGAATATGGGATGCAAGTAGGGCTTAGTATGCTACATCATTTTTATCCAATGTTGACCATACTGCTTTTTCAGAAATTTAAATAAAATATGGGTAACATCTTGCTTAATGGTCTGATGATGCAAAATGTTTATGGAATCTTGAAAATAAATTGAAAGGTTTGCTGCAAAAAGGAGGTAGTTCAAATTATTCAAATTTTCAGAAAGCCCTAAAAAACATCTGAAAATTATAAATTCCTATGAGGCAGACATTCCATCTCTTGAGAAATGCAAGAACAAAGATTGGAGCTATATCTTTTTGCCATCGAATAAGGATATTTTTTTTTACAACACGCAAGGATATTTTTTTACAACAAAGAACGAACAAGGATATTTTTTTTTACAACACGCAACTCTAATATAGTGCAAGCAACTCAAAATTCCCCAAATTGGAGCTACATCCTTTCTGCAGCAAACCTTTCAACTGTGAAACATACCTAGAAGATCTCTGTTGAAAGGGAATCTAGGTTCGCACTGCATTTACAAATTTATTTCACTAACTTCCGGTTCAATTATTATTACTTATTGTATGATTTCAACTATAAAATAGTACATTTTTAATTTCTATAAATATGTATTTTTTCTTTTTCAGATTACCTTGAGAACTTGGATTGCTACGAGGGTTTAATCGTTGACGCTACTTCTACTTGTGGAGAAAACGCCGATATTGAGACCGAAGCATTTTTGAGAAAATATCGTAATCTAGCAGAAAGTGAAAGAGTTAGCTGGGGGGAACAAACTTGTTTGTACGTATTTTTCCAACTATTAATTCAAACTCTCCTTATATATATATATATATCTTGTTCAAATTTTCAACCGTTTATAAATTACTTTTTATTCATCCACTCAACTTCATGTGCATTTTTTAAAACTTGTAGTAGATGACACTCGATGTTAATACAATTTATATTTTCAAATATTAATTCATTGATTTAATTTTTCCAGTAATTTCTATTTGGTCAAAAAGTTTGTCGGCAAGCTATGACATTGCTGACGCGAAACCCGATTATAAATTTTATAATATAAAGAAAATAATTAGGAATTGAATTTAAAAAATTTAGTATTATTTGTATAAATTTTAACGGTAATTTCCTTCATAAAACTTAAGTAAATAATTATTTTAGAGAAAAAAGAATTGAGCAAAAACAATTCCGAGAATTTTAATTATTTTTGGGAAACTCTAAAGATGATTTCGTTTTCAAAGTCAAATAAAATAAAATTATAATCAATTAAATTCTTTTAATTGATTAAAATAAATTAACCAACTAAAATATTTTTTTAAACTATAATTTATATATATTTAATAATATAATTTTTTTATTAATTTCATCGATTTTCTTTATTATATTTTTAGACTTTTTTAAACAATAAAAAAATTTATATATTATTCTTGCTTTTTAATTTGTTGCTGAATATGCAAACTTTAAAAAAATTTATTTTTAGAATTATTTAAAGTTTTTAAAATAAGAAAATAAATAGCATTTGTATGACAGTAATATTTTAATCAGAATCTCTAATTTTCCACTTTGAAAAATAAAATTAAATGACTATTGAAAAATAAAATTAAATAACTATTGAAAAATAAAATAACCATTTAAATATGAGCTAATAGCTTTTAAATTTATAAAAATCTTTCTTTATTTTGAAACGTAATTAATTAATGCTAAAAATTGAAAAATCCTTATAGAAATTTCTTTGAAAAATGATTTACCATCGGAATAATTTTTATGTATTCACTTTATACATGTTTCTAAGAAAAGCAAAATAAAATTAGAATTTATTGACCACTTTGCATGGCAGCTAAGAAAAAGAATCAAAACTTAGTGTAGTTGTCACTGTCGTTTAGCAACGTTACAATACAATTTCAAAACCCGAGTTTCTATTAGCATTGGATATTGATTATGTTTAGAAAGAACAGAGCTTTCAATAACGAGTATTAATGCATCAATGTACCAACTTACTGTTCTGATGCTGTGCAAGTTTTGCCTTTGGAATGTAAATCTGTTTTCTCAAGAGCGAGTATTTTTTTTCACTTTTCGATAATCCGCAGAATGAGACTTTAAACTGAAAAATCTAGTGTTTATTTACATTTTGGAAACGAAAAATCAAGTATTTTCATAGTATCGGCTAGATGCATTGTTTAAATGCTCAAGCCAGCATCGTTTGATAGTTTAGTGAAAAAAAGATAGTTTTAACTTATATTAATGCTACCAATAATATTGATGTATCAAATAAAGAGGAACATTCGCTAAGGGCTATTCAATAATAGCTCTTTTTACGTTTCAACAGACAATGACCATCCAAAGGACTACTTGTTTCAATTTATGTGAGGCATGATTCCAATATTTCTGAAGATTTAAATGCCAGCAAAATTCCATTCGGCATAATTTTATTAATTAAAAATTGGAAGATTAGAAGAGGGAAAAGAATATTCTTTGCTAGCCTTTCACATGCTATCAAAACCAAAGGGACGATCTTCTAAAATATTTCAAATATACACTTTAATAAAGGTGTTTAGTTAAGTTTAAGTTATTTGACGATTAAGTTCTAGTCTGCGGCTACTAACTTTCAGTATTTTAGACGCGTTTTTCCGAGTCGATTGAAACAAAAAATTGTCAAACATTTACTCGTATATTTGCAATCACAAAATCCCAAACAAAATTTAATTTATTGAGCTCATTGCGTTTTTGAGTTATCTCTTTAAAGCAAATACTATCGACATATCGCATATATATTAAAAATTGGTCTGTGTCTACACTATAGATGCTTAATCAGCATTTTAAATTTTATCCACCAAACACTCTTCGTTTTGAAGTTATTGTGTTGGAAAGACGGACTTCCTCTGAACGAACGTGATCAAAATTTGGGCGAAATCTGCAGATTTGGTGTAAAAGATCGTATACCAAATTTCATCCGTTTATCTCAAATCGGTTTTTAGTTATCTTTGTTTCTGAAAGTCAGACGGGCTTTTTCTAAAAATGTGTTTTTCGAACTCAGGGAGGTCTATAACTTAGAGATTCGTTAAAACTCAAATTGGAATTTTTTTAC
This sequence comes from Argiope trifasciata, assembly GCA_026543055.1. NCBI lineage: Eukaryota > Metazoa > Arthropoda > Arachnida > Araneae > Araneidae > Argiope > Argiope trifasciata. The sequence continues at coordinate 300,612 of JAPMOQ010027759.1, read as the reverse complement.
CATTCAATTTTCTCTCTACTACGTATAGAGGAACGTAAAAAAGAAAGCATTTCAGTAAAGAAAATCACTTAAGGAGTAGACGAAATTTTGAGGAAACTCATATTAGAAACTGCTTATAAGAACTATTTACTTATATTAAAAATTATGTTTTTTGTACTGAAAAGTTATATATATATATAGTCTGAAGTAATTACATTAGTGCTTCCTGTGTTAATATTTAACATATCTTTATACTGAAAAACATTCGACTTTTTTCGATTATTTATTCTTCATAAAAGTATTGACGAAATGATTTTCTTTTAAATTTTCAGATCACAACTGTACGGATTAGCATGCATCGCAGAAAAGGTTGAAAACACCTGCGGAGAAACAGCAAGAAAAACGTTTCTGACTATCGTAGAAAAAGTCAAGACTTCCATATTCGCAGTATGTAATGTAGAAGACCCCGGGAGTTTTAAGCGATCCTTTTTAGAGTACTTGAAATTGGAAGGCAAAAGAGCTGATCTTTATGAATTTGTATTTCAAAGATATTCAAGAAAATAGGGCAATAGTTCTTCTTTTTTACCAAAGAGAAAATGCATTGAAAGGGCTTTAAAATAATTTTGAAATACTTCAGCAAAGCTTGATTTTTTTAAAAATTTTCTTTTATAATAAAATCATAATTAATTTCTGCTTTTTGAAAGTATTCATCAAAATAAGAAGAAAATAAAAATTCAAAATAAGTGGATCCTATTAAGTTGAGTCACCAAAATGATTATTTCATAACTTGAATATATATTGTACTAATAAAGACTTTTCCTCTTTTGCAATTGAAGTTGTTATATTAATTTTTTTCTCATGTCTTGTAATTGAATTTTTAAGCTAATGAAGCAAATACAAAAACATAAACAAATAAATTATATCTCTTATTAGAAATTTGATAGATTCAATAATTGTAAGATTTACTGTAAAAAGGAGGTAGCTCCAATTATTCATGTAAAAAAAACATAAAAAGCGTTTGAAATTTCTAAATTCAAGATTGTGGAAAACTTTTCCTTTTCTTAAATCTTCCTAATTATTCTTACTCAATATGATAGAATTTTCACTCAAAAATATACTTTCCAGATGACGTGGCACATGTCGGATTGTTTCAGATACCTCTTTCTTGCAACCAAATAAATAGTCTGTTTACCTCTATGTAAAATACTTCACACTTAAAATGCCATTTACTATAATATTATTTTATTTAAAGTAAACTGAAAAGTTATATATAGATAACCTGACTTTAAAAATAAAATATATATACATTCCCATTAATCACCACACTCACTCTCTCTCTGCAACGCCGGGGCTCATCCACTGAATCGTGTTATAGGCCATCCTAAAACTGCGTATCATTTTGTGGACATATTTGCGAGATGGTTCCATTACATCTACGCTGTTAAGTAGAAAAATAAGGGAAAAAGATTGTTTAACACTAAAATCTTGTTTAACATTAATGAAGTAATGCTGAATATTTTTTCTGTCTTATTACAGAGTAATTCAACACTCTCTTTACATAAAGTTTCGATATTTTCCGGTATTAATTTGGGAATTTTCATAAAATTTATATATTTTGTTATATAATACTTTCGGCACCATTAGAAATGATGTAAGGGTTTTCAGCAAGAAACCTTTTAATTGATCCACGAAGTTGAAAATCATTCCTTGGGAAACTTCACTTTTACTGTAATACTTTTGTCACCATTATAAGTGATGTAAGGAGATTTCAGGAAGAAGCATTTTAATAGGTCGAGGAATTTGAAAATAACATTATACCATTACATGATATCATTATGCTCACATACTAGAAAATCTTTTTCTACTTTCCATGCACGTTTTCCAGTGTTTTCGAAGACCCGATAAGTATGGAGTAATGGCGGCTCCACCAGGAGCTATCTCTAACTTATGAGACAAAGAGTCTCAGAGAGCTAAATATTGGAGCTACATCTTTTTGATACAAAACGAACTTTTTTTTACCCCTGATAGTACATTCCCCTATGTTGGAACAACATCCTTTTTGCAGTAATCCCTTCAATTTTCGTTTTATTCAGGAAACTCTTAACTCATTGTTCAGACAAAAATATAATCTTACAGTGGACTTTGTTGCAAAAAATTAAACTTTCGGTTATTATTTTAACTTACTTAAAAATAATTATTTTGTATTATTCGATATATTAAAAAAACGATTTTTCAATCGCCAGAAAGTATGAATGTTGAGAGTTTGATTAATCTCAATTTCTTTTTTCTCTGAAGGCGAAAAAAGTATAATTCGATTAATAATTCCAGATCTGTTTAATCGTTTATCAAACTGTAAACATACTATCACAAAAATGAGTCAAAACAAAGAAAAGTGTTTATGATTTTTAAGTATGCCCATTCACGAAAGTTTTGGAGAACGGTTTCTCATGGAAAATTTGCCTGCAGCAATTTCCTACAGTTCATGTAACATATAATTGAAGAACACAGTCACTTATTGACAGATTGTTAACAGATTTAAACACACAAATCATACATACAACAGCAAATCACTTTAGCAATAGTATATAAGGTTGGCGTTCTGGTTCGAGTCCCGACTCACGCATGATTTTTCTTCTTCTGTGTTCTGTGTGAGGGCTGTGAATGCACCCTCCTGTAAAGAGGGGTTGCGCAAGCGAATTTGGTGCGTTAAGTTAGCTAAGTCGCACTCATTGCCCTAGTTGGCATTACAGAAACAAAACAAGAGACACAGATTTCGCCTTTAATCGTCAACAAATAACTGACAGTGAATTATAAAATGCCATATGTATCAACAACATCATATAATTGGAAACTCCAAAGAATTGTTTTATGGGAAGTTGTTTGTCAGTGAATCCAGAGCCTGGTTATTGTGTGTTTATACCTCCAGCAGATGAATTAAACATTTTAAACTCGATCCCACCGAAGAAAGTTTTACAAAATATTCGGTGCTCACTCACTAAATCTCTCCTCATTGGTATTTTGGGAAAGTTTGTATATATACCATCCTCACCATATAATACGCTTCTAAGTGATAACTTGGATCAAAATTGCATTTATTTTCCTTTTAAACACGGCGTAAATATAATCAAATTTTTCAGTACATTAAATAAAAACGATATAGCAGATAGAATTCAAAACACAGTTTAATGGAATCTGCACTCATTAATTATAAAGAAAGCAATTCAGCCTGTCGCTCAAGCACAACCATTTGTCTGATTTCACCGAGGCGTGTTTCGTTAGAAAGAGACTCATCTTTACGTACTCTATCAAAGGTTTTAATCTATCATTTATTACCCTTTATTAACCCTCATACCCGAAATAAAATGAGAAAAAGCTGTGCCTTCTTTTTGTGAAAATTACAAGATGGAGAAAGTCGGCCACGACATCTATTTCGATTTAGAAATTTCTTGATTGCTATAACAACTTCTATATTTCATTAAAGGTTAGATACCATCCGCTTTCCAACATTTTCAAGAAAAAAATTACTATACAATCTCCATGGTAAAATTCTTCAACAGTGTTCACCAGCCCTAAAGACAAAAAAAAAATGAAATTCCTTTTTTTATTTTATTCATTATCAATGAATTGCTGCTCACCTTCATCTACGAAAGAAATTAAAAAAAGACAAATTCGGCCTTATCTTTACAGAAAAATCCGAAAGAGCACCTTTATCTCAATCGTAGTACCAATTTCGAAAATTTTAATAATTCTAATTCTGATACTTTTGATAGTTTGATATTTAATTATTTCAATTTTTATAATTCCAATTTTTTATAAATTGATATTCAAATATGATAGTTACAATAATTTAATTTTAATCATTCCGATTTTTGATAATTCAATTTTTTATTTTAATTATTTCAATATTTATAATTTTGATTTTTGATAATTTGATTTTCAATTTTGATAATTTCAATATTCCTAATTCCGTTTTTGATATTTTGATAATTTGATTTTTAATTTTGATGATTTCGCCTGTTTGAATTAGAGGGGCCTAACATTGTTGAGAAATTTTAACTAATATTACAGTAATTATATTTCCATTATATTTTTATTATAATGAAATAAAGCTTATGAAAACTTATTTAAAATTAATACTCATCATCTAGATTGCTTTAATGCCATTAATATAAATTGTTGATGAAATTTGACGAAAGAAAATTTATCAGAACAAGGAAATTTTAATATAATTTCGAATGTGTAATAATAATATATCTTATTAGTTAACTGTGCTTGTGGCTCATTAATGATTATTTTTAAAACAAATTCAGACTGAATTTTTTTAAATTGTATTTTTTTAAAATTTTTCCAAAAAATGATTTAAAAAGATTTAGATTGCTTTACTTACATTAACGTCCTGTTTTAAAGCAACACTGGGGCTATTTTGGGACAGATCTCGTAATTTTAAATCGAAATAAGATGAAGAGGACAGCTTCTTCTTTCCCTTGTTCTACACCACACAAGTGGGGCACGTTTGACCCGGAAGTTTAACTTGCACCAGACCCGCTTACACGACAGTTCTTATGTGGGATCAGGTCGTGAACTGAAACCCTCTGACTCTGAAGCCGATACCTTACCACCAGGCCACTGTGATCCGATTTTAAAAGTTATAATTGAAATCTAAATTAATTAATGGTTAAATGACAAATTTTTTTAAGAATTTGAAAAAAAGAGGGGTATTTTTTGACTAAAAAGAGATATAAAACATAAACCTCCTTGTGTAAATGTTTATCAAATGATTTGTTCAAAATTTGGCAGATAGAACAATAAATATGTTTCTAATCCCCGAACTAAAATATAAGTTCTCCAATCTAATCTTTAAATATTGAGATTCTACAGATAAAGGACTTAAAAGTTTAATTTTTTTTTTGCATTGTGGATAATTAAAATAACTATAAAATATTTTGAAATGAACAGATTGCTTATTTTCTAAAATAGGAAGTGCAAAACATATTTGGTGATTATTATTCCTAATTTGAGCAAAAATCAGTTATTATATTTTAATTTGCGATGTTTTTCCTAGGAAAATTCCTCGAAATTAAGAATTTAGAAAAATAATGACATTTTAACATGTAAAATAAAAGGTAATTATATCAAGTATTATGCAAATGAAAAAAATAAATCTAATTCCAAAGAATAAATAAATAAATATAATTCTAATGAATAAGCTTAGAAACAAAATTCAGACAGATTTTATGAAGACTTAGTTAGAAACAAATTATAGTATTAAAAAATTCTGATTTTTGCAGAAAATCTACTTTTTAACGTAGCCTCGTTCTTGAAATTCTTTTCTACGAAAATTAGAGCCTGTAATAGGTATCACTTCTGTTTTAGCATCGCCAGTCAATGACTTTCACTGTGATAATGGACTGTAAATAAACATTTCTACTACTGAAAATGATGCGAATGTTTCAGGCATTGGCAAAATGGTCATACTTCGGGCATTTCTTCATTATTCAATTACATGGCTTCATTATTCTTTCGGGGAGCATTAATTCGCCCCAATTCTGAATGGAACAAGACTCTCTGTAAAGAAACTGATCCCGAATGCCATTGAGGCAACCATTTTTAACAAAAAAATCTATTGGTAAAGATGTGCTCATTCTACGCATTTCTATTATTCCCACAGACATGTCTTTTGATTACAAATGACTGCAGTTGCTTATTCGTTTTGCATTCTCCAAGATCCTCATCAAGGAGCCGAGTCAATCACTTCAAGTGTGCGGATTGACTTAGAAAATCCATATTTTTCACTTGTTAAGTAGAATATTACTTGCTCACGAGTCGAGAAACCAATACATTTATTTGCTTTTGCTGTAGATGGAAAGAAAAAAAACAATATTGTCTACCCTAAAACACTTGAATAAAAAATTTAGAAAAATAAAATAAATATTATTTATACTTCTTCCTTACATATTATTCAATTTTAATTAATGTATTCATTGCCGGCAAAAAAATCATTCTCCCTACCAATACTAATTAATCAAGATATTTTCAATTCCAAACAAAATTTCTTTCTTCTGCGGCAGCAACGAACCGGCTACCAACTAGTATGATTAGAAATTCTGTACATAGCTATTTTTTTTCTGTTTTAAATATTTTGGTGTGCCAGTAACATGACCACCAAACCTTTAAGTAAAACTGGTACAAAAGGTATGAAAATATATTCTGTTTTGTCTATCAATAGAAGCACTTATGAAGAGATCTCTGAATCTTTACTTCTCATATTCATACCCTTTCATAACCATAGTATTAAATAAATCGGAAATTTTAATCAGGAGTCACTTTGAAACCCACCCTTATATATATATATATATATATATAT
>JAPMOQ010027759.1:242821-294169 GCA_026543055.1 Argiope trifasciata | reverse complement strand
TATAAAGATGCAATGTTTGTTTAGTTGATTTCTGTTGTCCTCACTTTCTTCTAGCTCCACCACGAATATGTAGAGAGTATCAAGAGTAAACTTTTATAAATTCTTAGCATTTTTTAAAAAAAGGCCTACGCGCATGTCGGAACAGGTTAATAATTAAGAGATAATTCAACATATCTTGAGACCATGTAGAATATTAAATCACCAAATTTGATTACAACTTTTTATTAAGTATTCGAAACTTTTATTTAAAAAAATGTCGCTTTCTACCAACGTCTCAACCGAAATTTTCACCGTTGTTCATAGAGCTTTTAAACGATTCATTTGTTCAATTACGTAACGTAGGAAGAAGAAAAAACCCTGCTGAAAAATTTGACGTCACTAATATATTCGCTCTCTGTAATCTAGATGTTGTCATCGTCACGTGATCACAACTCGAAAGTTCAAGGTCCGTTGAAATCAGCCCTCGAGTGGCTTGAAATCAGGAAGGTAATTTATAGAGGAAATGGAAATAAGACAGTTTGTTTTTCTTTCAGCGGACTTCCTAAAATTCTTATCGATACTCGCTTCCGTTAATTAATATAGGGAACCTGCATGCTTTAAATATAAAAACAAACATTATGTTTTAATCTGAAAAACCTTGAAGAGCATCAGCAGTTCATCCTATTAGATCGAAATCAGACTTAGTATTTGACGTACGGAATGGAGGTTTTGATTTTGATTTTCTGTTTGATGATAGGAGGTATGAATAATTATTTTTTTACTATACAATTTGAAGAAAGGATATATTTTTTGCAAATTTATTTTAAATTAATTTTAAACTAGTATAGATTTAATAATAAGGTGATTTTATATTTAACCATAAATAGTTATGAGATAAAAAATATATAAGAAAAAGAATTGGTTTATTTATTTGACTACACATGGAATTTTATCATATGCAAAAAAAAGAAAATGAAGAGCAATAATTTTGTTTTTATAATTAAGATTTGCCTGTAAAGATGGTTTGTTGTAATTAATTTGAATGCCCAATAATGGATACCTCAATTTTGAAAACTGTTTAACTGGAATAATGAATGCAATTTTTTCCGCATGAATAATTGACCGAATATTAGTAGGTAATAAGAAAAAAAATTCAGAAATATTCAGTACTGATTGCGAAAATGTTAAGAGTTTTTTCCAACTTTTTAAAATATCCTGAAAATTGAGATAGTTTTTAGAGGATGATGCATATATTTTTGTGTTTGTTTTAATATTTGAGGGATAAGTGCTGCATAATATATATATAGACAAAAGCAAAAAAAAAAGTAAATTTACAACGGATAATTTCAAATGTTATAGAATTTTGCTTGGGTTAGAAAAATTTTACTTCATATTCAGATTATTTTATTTATTTATATATTGTGTACATATGATTATTATTGCTTTAACATATATTCTTAACAATATACTTGCTATTACTTAATTCGTTACTGTGTTCTTATACATTTGCCATTATTAGTAAAGAAGCATATTTTATTACATGAATATCGTCATAAAACAAAAATCTAAAACAGATGAAAGTTTTAGACATAAGATAATTTTTTAGATAAGAAATGTCCAAAGTATTGATTTTTTAAATCCAAAATTCAATTTGTTTGGTCAAATGTTTCAGTTTTAATTTATCTGTCTAATTTTTTTTTTTATTTTGTTCATTTGCCTTTTTTATTTTAAAAAAAATGTCAAAATTATATAGTAAAGATGATATGTACGCAAAAAAAATTTTTTAACTTCGTGCATAAATATAAATTCATTAACTAAGATAATGAAAAACTTTACTTAAAAATCTGCATTTTAATTTATCAATTTTGTTTTTTAAAAGGCTACAAACTAAGTATGAAAGACTCAAAAGCTTAAAAAAATTAAATTGGTAATATGTTATATTATTTTTTAAAATCATTGAAAGAAAACGTAAGAACTTAAGAAAATCTTTTAAAAACGTAAGAAAATCTTTTCTTTTGTAAGCAACTCTTATCCAAATAAATATTTTCAAATAAGTCCAAAGGTTTGGTAACGCTTTGAGCTAATTTTGCATCGCGTATGTCGCATCGTATAATTTGTAGATGATATTCAAGACTATTCACATTATTATGTTAAGTAGTGCACTTTTTTCTGTCCTAACTAAAATTTAAACTATTTACTTTTTTAAAATCCATTACTAACTATACTCAAAACATTTACACAACTTAATAAAGAATATACTTTTTTAGACAATCGATTAGTGATATATGTTCCCGTGAAATTACATTATAGATTGAATTTTTTTATAATGTGGGAACCTGATCCTGTTTTCGTTAGGAGATTTTAAATAATGCAAAGCAACAAATAATTGAAGCTTGAAATCGCGTGGGCAATGAATAAGGCAATGCTCATCAACACCTTTTAATCGCATATATTTATTGACCTGCTTTCGCCAGCATTGTACTACTATTATATACGCTTCTTTGACAGCAGATGCCTTTGTAAAAGGCTGAAGTAGAACTATGACATCGTAGCTGCTATTTTCATTGAATGTAATTATTTTCGGTGGAAATTGAATAATTTAATTTTTTATAACATATTTTTAAAAAACTTCACTTGAGTTTAATAAAAGTTTTGATAAAAGTGTATTCTCTTTTCCCCAGTAAGGAAATATCACTTTATTCATTCTTAAGTGGGAAACATTAAAGGATTTGACTTTGAATTTATTTGTAAATAGCTTATCATTTGGAAACAGAATTTATACACTGTGTGTATGTGTGTGCGCGCGCGCGCGTGTGTGTGTGTGTGTGTGTGTGTGTGTGGAGAGAGAGAGAGAGAGAGACCGATAGAGAAGCCTCGCGATTGTGTTCGATCGGTTTAATCTAGTTAATGGCTTTAATTAAAACATAAAATTATTTTCTCACATAATAATTTGAAATTTGTGATAGTAGATTTCACTTTTACTTATTTATTTTGGATATAAAGAAAAGTAAACATTTTTATAATCGAAATCGATAATTTTTCGCCGACTGTAATAATTTTAAAGTTATCCTAAAAGTCATTTGTGACTATTTTTGTAACTGTCCAAGATATGGGCTTATAAAAATTTTAAGTGTGTGTTAAGATCAATGACGACCACCATAGTTTAAAATCGCCCTTATAAAACCGTCTTAGTTTAAGAATTATGACAACTTGAAGACAGTAAAGACTTGTGACACGTTTTAAATCAACTTTCGCTCTTGACGAAAAGCCCGAAGACACGCGAAAATGAATACTGAATGACCAGTTCTTCAAATGCGTGAAAATTCGATCAAACATCTTGAAACTCTAGGTTAATAGTTAACTATGGATTCATTCAAACATTAGCATAATAAAAATGCTGTAGCATGTTAACCCTTACTTGGTTGGTGAAATTTTGTGACTTAATTGTTAAGGCAAGGTCTACGAGAGGGCAGTACATTCACGCGCAAATTGAACTTACTAATAAATGCATTAGTTTGAAAAACTACTAATATATTATGCAGGTATTTTTCTTGATGTGTGTGTGTGTGTGTGTTTTAGAAATTTTTAAAAATATATTATGATTGAAAACGTAAATGCATTGGAACATACATTTTCTTCTCAAATTATACGTCACAATAATATTCTTGAAAACACATTTCGTTATACTTCTTAAATCATTCATTTTTCCAGTAAATAAAGGTATATAGTAAACAATATAATGTTATATTTAAAAAATAACAATGGGTGAAATTGGCCCTTTTTTTTATCGGCCTGTGTAACTTTCATGCGATTGTGACTATTTTCTCGGGCAATTTAAACATATAAGTTAAGAACTAGCATAAAAATCAACCTATAAATTCTGTATACACTTCTCTTGATACATTAATATATTTTATAATTTTTTCAAAATTCATTATCATTAGATAAATTTATTATTTTTGAAAATACATATCAGAATCAGTTGAATGCAACCTTCATCAAAAATTCTTCTGTACAATTATCCTTATCACTAAAATCACTTTCTGCTTTATTTAAAAGTGTCTGGAGCACTAATTCATAATAGGACTAGAAAACTGGATGATATATCGAGGCTTAGCTTTTAGCTTCATATGCTAAGCCTTTTCTTTTATCAATGTGAAAGATTAGGAGTGCGGTCGAAAGAGACCACTCTCAAAGAAAAAAAACCTTAATTATTTTTAAAAGCCTCGATTAAAGCCAATTCGAAAAAGTACAGGTGTATTGATGATCACAAAACATGAAGCTACAGAGTCAAACCATTAAACTGAGCTAAAAAATAGAATAGGGGCCACCGAAAGTTTATTACTAGTAGTCTCACAGACGCAGCCCCCCCCCCCCCCCCAGTTAAAGGTTAATAAAATTATCTGGATTATTTCTGCTATTATTAGTGTTTATAACTGAAATGTTAGGCATGTGTCAAATTTTGAACATAACATTAATGAGTGGATTTATAAAGGCATGATAATCAAAATAAAGGAAATTTCATGTGCAAATTTCACAAGAATAATCCATTTAAATTCTTTCCCTTTATTTTGAAAATTCGAAAGGAATACTCGAATAGGTATTCCTTTCGCATGCTCGATTTTTTTTCCTGATTGCATTCTAATCAAATCACTCTGTACTGCCTCAGTAAACATAAAAATCGAGAGAAATGTCCCACCTGTTTTCGTCTTTCAGAATTTCCTTCTTTAATTTTAAGATGTTTTCATTGCTTTTATAATAATGTGAAATTCTGCAATGAAGAAAAATCACTTAACTTTTTAACATTTAAATATAAAACATATTTAGCAGGCATTTTAACATAGATTTTCCTCGTTCTTTCTTCTTAACACACTTTCCTATACATAGTAGGGGACTACATACATGTCTATAACAATATTCATGATTAGTTGATTCCTTATGTGCTATACAATGCTATGTACAGTAAAATAGTCTGTAGTATAGCTATGTAGAGTAAGCGGTTCTTAGAGAATTTATCAGGTCCTTTTTTTGTAATTCCAAAACCATACATCTTTTTATTCATTTTAATTGTAACTTTAAATGAATAATTTTTGTATAAACTTATTTATTTCTTGTATCTTCTTAATGTCTGTAACTGATTGAACCAAATTTTATATTTGGATAAGATTTTGCTATTATAGTCTATTTATATAGGTGACTTTCCAGGAAAAACATTTTTATAACTAATTATTAGAACCTTTTTTCTATCTGCTCTCATGCCGACAATAGTATATAGTGTCACCTCGGACCCAATTTTACCACGGTAAAACTAAGTTCAAAAATATAAGTAATGACAGATAAACTGTAAAATCAATACTGTATTATTACGGGTTGATTCAAATGACCCTCTTCATGTATACAGCCGACCATCCGGCCACCACTGAACGTAGCAGTATCGACAGAATTTGTTTTGGTTGACTGAGTTTCATATAACCCGTTAAAATTTAAGTGCATTCATCAGTTTTTTTTTTATTTAAATAGCCAGCACATATGCAGATAAAATTGAAAAATCTTCATATGTAATCGGCATGTTATTGGTATTTAATTATTTCCTCAGAAAAATCATGATTTTACAAAACTGATTTACCAGATAATAATCATTATACAAGAAGTTTTTTGCAACATATTTTCAAAATTTAAAAGAATTAAAACTTTCATTTGTGGGTCACTTGCAAGAGATGTTTTAATGACTTCAGTATAAAAACGCAAAATTAAAATTCATTGATGGAATTTTATATAGAACAGTAAAATAAAGTGTCAAAATATTTTAAATATCATCTTAATAATTTCCAATTATATGGAATCAGACATTTTTTTTAAATTTTAAAGTAATAGTAATTATGTTCTAAACTTATAATTATGCTAATTATGTTATAATAATTATCTTCCAGAATTTAAAAGATATTTTATTTTAATTTAAATAAGTTTGAAAATACTTCCTTTGTAAAATTTAATGAAAATACAAAATAAAGGTAGTCTTAAAATATCGCAAAAATATTTTGATGCAATTATCTCCTCGTAAAGGACACGTGTTTTTATACAATAAAAAAAAGTTCCATAAATGGCAAATTGTTAACTAGATACTTAAATTTTAACAATATTTAAATACAAATAATTCATTTTTCTTTCAGGTTCATCCGCTTCCATGTGTTATCAGATGACATGCGACGATGCACCCTTGACAGAATTAGAAAAGCAGAATTACACACTGAAAGAAACCGAGCTGATAAGATTATGCCCGTAAGTTATCTATATAAATAAAAATGAATGTTTGTCTGTCTCTTATGCGCTGCCGTACCGATCATCCGATAAAATTTCGACTACTTATTACTTTCACTAACGGGATGGTTATAAGCACAATACAATCATCTAAAGTTAAAACAATACTTTCGGATCTATTTACCGCATCTATTAACCATGGATTAAACACTAAATAACTCGCAAAGGAGACGCAATTTATTCAGTAAAGATGCTAAATTCAAGGTAGAGTGAATATTTCTTAGCTCTTGTACGTAATTGCATTGTAAGTCTTTCTCTGTGGTAATATTTTAATTAGAGAGTGTGGAGAAAGTTTTAGGGAAACCAATCTTATAGGTTTGGAATTTTAAATAAACATTTAATAAAAATTTAGTGTTTTTTGCAGCAATTTCTGAAAGTATTATAGTAAAAATAATTTTGCACCATTTTAGTTTTCAAAAAATTAGCTATTCAACTATATTATAGATTTTATGGCATAAATATATGTTCCATGTTTAATCAGTTTTAAAAGAAAATATTTTATTTATATTTTTTAATATTTCACTTAAGAATACTGAATGAATATTAAACGAATCACAAGATACAACACATAATTCCTTTCATTACATTACTAAAAGAATACCAAGCATTACAATTCTAAAAGAATACACAAATTTATAAAAATGAATATTTGTTTGTAGAATAGATTAATAAAAAAAGAATAAATAGTATTTATGCTTTTCCTTGATATACCTTCAATTTCAGTGAATGTATTTATTACGGACAAGAAAATAAATACCATTTTTCCAGTCATTCTTAATTAAACAAAATAACTATTTCAAATTCCAAACGATATTTCCAAGATTATTTCTTCTGCGGATTATTACTTCTTTCAACGCGCCGGGTACTAGTTAGTATTTTATAAAAATGACATGCTGAAAACTGAACTCAGTATAATGAAGAAAATATAAATTTTTCCTTCTTTAATCGCAGTATTTTTTAGATATAATTTCTGTCGTGGTATAATATTTTCTATCTATAATCTGCCAAATAGAGCAATTTACAAAACTTTGATTACTATTTAAGAAAGCGAAAATTTAATGTTTCTCTAGAGAAATCTTTTTTTTTTCTGCTATTATCCTAGATTACGAGCATTGAATGAGTATCTTAACAGTTGGCGAGATTTTTTTTACAGGCGTGACAGTTAAAATATACCAGAATCTTAAATTTATGTACGAATTGTGTCAAACAGAGGTAAGATCGCTATAAGAATTTAAATTATATGAAATTTTTTTTATGAATTTTGTTTTTCTAAATTTCTGAAGAAGTCAGAATTCTTCGCCGTGGATTTACATTTTCAGCTATAATTCAATAATGCAAATATTTGGACTCATCGGGGGGTAAAATTAATCAAACATCACTTAGAAAATATTTTGATTGTTTTTATATTAAATAAAAGAGTAATATTCAAATAGTGACATCAAAAATTTAAAACATATAATGAAATATCTTATTCTGACATTTTAGTTTAACCTTTCAGTCCCATTTGAAACTAGGTTCATATAGGATAATCGGGTTCATGAACTTGAATTACACCAAGTTTTAATGTTTTTAAGTCACCTAACGAGTCAACCTTTTTTTTATTTCCTAATATAGCGGTTAATTTGGTGAATTTAATAGCTTGACTAGCATTTTTCCCCGTCTTGGCCGGAATCTAGAAGCTTATTCGATTTTTCACAATATTTTTTTCTGGTATCTGAACTCACTTTTAATATACAATAGATATCATTAAATTCTTCACATTATTTAGAAAGAAGACATTTTTATATTTTTGAAGATTTATATCTATAATATTAATCTTATGTACTGAGAAATTGTTTGGCTGAACTACTTTAATTCTGCAAAGATGTTAAAATAAAAATCAATTTTATCGTAATTTCAACGGAATCACTAATGCATTCTTATGATTTTTAATGATAGAATACTATTTCATTTGAGATTATATTGATAAATATTTATTTTAAGATTTATGTAATGAGTTTTCTATGATAGCATGAATTCATTTCGCATCAACAGTTTAAATGGCAACGCCTCAATTCCTCTTGCTATTTATATTATCCCGAAAAATGGATACATTAATAACGTAATTTGAACAAGACTAAATATTTTAACATCAATTCTATTTCCCACATGAAATTTCTAAACTGCCTCTAAATTTCTTCACTAGAAATGAATCTCATTAGTATAGGACTTTTTGTTTCAAATTTATGAGTTAACTAACTTTTTACCTTCTAATATTAAAATAAAATTTTGCATTTATACATATCTTAAAAGATAACAATTGTTGAAAAATTCTTTTTTTAATGAAAATACAATTTTCATTATGAATATACATACATGCACACATACATGTGCATATATTATACACACTTACATACATGCACACAAACACGCTCATATATTATACACGCATGCATACATGCGCACACACATACGCATATATTACGAAACGATATGCATACACACACGCATGTTATATAATGTGCTTCTGCACACGTACACGCGTATTCTATAATGTTCACCTACACAAACACAAGTATATAACATATACATTAGTTTTTCAGGGCACAGATTGAGGTATCCATAGAAATGAAAGGACATTTTATTCCTTTTAGGCCAACCTTGGAACTCTTTAACTGTTACTCCAAATTTGCCAGGGACTGCTTTGAAATGGAACTTGAAGAGCTAGCAGTACTCGATGATCCGTACGCTAAAGTTATTGCAACCAAAGTTTTGGAAGCCAAAAACCTAGCTATCGAATTGTGTAATGAACATTCAGCTTTACGAAAAGGTAAGTCATTGAGATAACAATTTTGGCAGCGATATCTGTGGCTCGAAATACCGAAAGTAAATCGGGTAATATCGATTAAACGGCACCAGCGGTCAAAGTTAGTTTACGAAAATAATACAGCTTAAAATCAAGATATGATTATATTATTTGCAATTTACAATAAATTAAAATTTAAAAATCAATAAATCGTTTTATATTATATTATTAGAATAATTTATTACCGTTTAAAGACTTTTTCGTCATATTAATACATTCCTATAAAGCAGCATTTACCAAAGGACATTTATTTCGAGCAGTGGAATCTATGGAAATTCGCATTACTTGAACGTAATGGATCAGTTGCAAATAAGACAACCATTTACCATTGTGCCATTGAGGTTATGCGAATCTTCTTGAGATAGACGCGGTATTCCATTACGTCTAATAGATGGCCACGTGTGAACGCTGCCTAAGGCTATTTGTCTAATCTCCCTTCCCTCCTTCCATCTTTTCAGAAATTTCAATATAATGTAATAAAAAAATTTAATTGTTTAACTTAAAAAAGATTAAAAATTGATTAAAAAATAGAATAATAGCCCATCCAGTGATTCCCAACCCTTGGAAATCTATGAACTAAGAAGGGAGAAATCGAAGCATGTGCGGACCACTCCCATTCCATTTTCTAGGGACAAAAGTCAATGTAAAAAAAAAGAGTCTAGAGAATCCCTACCAGAAATGTTTTGAAAATTAAGGTTCGAAAAAGTGCTTTTTCATAATTCGTTTATCTATTAAATGAGTCAAAGGCCGCTGAAGTCTTCGAAACTGGAGGGCTACAGGTTCGAGGCCTGATTCCACCGAAGAATGGCCGTGTAAGTGTGCCTGGGGCACATTAAATCCGTCGGGGCCGAGCGTCATCCCGCTGATGTGGTGTGGAATTTTGGAGAGAGGGATGCCAGCTCAGGTGTCGTCCTCGTCATCTAACCTTGGCTCAAAAAATAGCCATAGTGTGCCTTAAAACTAGTGTGCCATAGTGTGCCTTAAAACTAGTGTGCCATAGTGTGCCTTAAAGCTAATAAGTCAAATATCAGACAAAAGTTTTTTTATGTCCTGTGCTGCGTTTCTTTTTCTTTATTATTACTGATGTGTTTGTGTTTATGCAAGTATTTAAACTACTTAATAAGTAAGTTTGTATCCATAATGCATGCATATGTATTTGTATGATATCTAGTATGCATAATTAGTTTTCCTGTTACAGATTATCTTGATAATGTGGGCTGCTTTGCGCGTATGATTGACAATGCCTCTTCCATCTGTTCAGAAAAGGCTGCCGAACTCAGTGTTGCATTTTTAAGAAAATACCACAATCTAAAAGAAGGAGAACATGTTGATTTTTCGCAACGACAGTGCTTGTAAGTGCTTCTATAAAATTAGATTACAAGCATTTCACAAAAGTTTTAACTCAGAAATTATTTTAGAGTAATTTAACGAAAGCCTAATGTATTACTAGTGGCTACATTTATTTAGATATATGGAAAGACCTAAAAACCGTTTCGTTAAAAATAGGCAGTTTTAATTTTAAAAAATCGTAAACAGTCATTAAAACTGGCTGTATAATCACATTTTTAAAGTATATTTCCTTTTCTTTTCGTTTCTTGTCTGTAATCACTTTTTAATTTTTTTTGTTCTTAACTTTTTTTCCTTTCTTTTAATGTCTTCATTTAAGAGTAATTAATACCTTTCCGGCATTTGCTATATTTTCTATTTATATTGTAATTAATTATAATATATATATAACTGGCTAATTTCGAAATAATTTTTAAAAATAGCAAAAACAACTATGAATTATAGTTTAGATAAATTTAATCCAGCATCTTTATATTTCTTCGTTCAAACAAATACGGCATATCTCTATTACAAGTATAAATTCATATTTGTTAAGCACTTTTAAAAATTCTTTTTATTTTGAAACATGACTAACCGTTTATATCAGAAAGAAAAATATTTTTTATTTATTTAATATTCTCTTTTAGAAATGATTTGGAAATGAAGTATTTTTTTAAAAAATCGCCAGTCATTATAATTCATTGAGATGCCCCATTTAATAACAGTTACATTGGAATCTGATGTAGGTTTTGAAGGCTAGAAGTTTTTGTTATAAAACCATTATGGTGATTATATCGCAAGAATAAATGGCAAAATTGAATAGATGACAGCATATATGTAAAAGTGGCGACAAAAATATTTTAGTCAAAACTAAAAGATGCTTAAATTTAAGAGAAAAAGTCTTGAATCCAGCATGAAAGTTTTTTCCCTAATTGTGCAGGCTACAAAACATTACAGAATGGAAATCAGTCATTTTCCAAGAACTTGATCAAATGGGAAATTAAAAGTACTTAGAAATCAATCTTCACCGCAATTTGTCGTTTATACCACACTTAAAGGAAATGTTACATAAGAAAGGCTATAAAGTTAAATTAAATTTGATGATTATTACTAGAAATTAAGATTCAAATATTCTGACACGGGAAGTAGATATAATACAGTATCACTACTAGATGCTAACTTATCACGTATGTGGAATTTTATTCTCGCTTTATAAATGTAATCTACCAAAAGTCAATTTAATTTCATAACATATAGATTTCTCGTAATATGGCCAAATTGGTGACATCACAAACATATTAGTGCAGAAGGCAGTCGAATGCCCGATTGTTTGCACAGTTTTAATTGTCATGCAACTGTGATACCATGTGATCTCTTACGACATATTTCCGCTGTTGAAAACGCAACCTCTGTTTTTTAAATAGTTTAATTCGTCGTGTTGTAATGTTGACCTTGAATTCGCAATTTCCATTTTGTAAAAATGATAGCATAATTATTCTTTCTTTTTGAGTTGTAGAGTTTACATCGATATTGAAGGGTTAGAATTCTTTTTCCCTTTACTTTTCCAAAATTAAAAAGATATAAGTATGTGGAATATTCTGCATAGAATTAAAAAGCTGCTTCTTTAAAACGTTGAAGAAAGAGTAATGAGAAGATCATTATATTTGATCATAATGTAACAGATAATAATGATGTTTAATACTAAGGAAAATGTATCGCTTAAAGCTGTCCGAAACTGGTTGTCTTCTTTTTATACATCAATAGATGATCTTCACGTTGAGGTAATGTTAGCTTTCATTCATTCTAATCCTTGTTTAAATATTTGATAGATTTCTGAAGATCTAGGCAATAACAAATATTGATTTAATTCAATTTTTTTATAAATTTCCAAAGTATACCATTCTAGCAAAATTTACGGAATACCCTTGATTAATGAACAAAATATGAATCCTATAACAACTAATAAAGACTTACATTTAAAGCATGTCATAAAAAAACCTAACTTTCCGAATTTCATTGTATGATCCTGTATTGAATACATACTATATCAGTATCAATATAATAATATAATCATATATCAATATGAATCTCTAAACTGTTGATTCCGTTAGGGTTGTATGAGAAGTAACAGGCACGCTACCCATCATCCGGGTATTGACTACGGATTGCAAAATCGGACGAAAAGTTTACCGGTATGCGGTAATATTAGATCTTAATACCGGGATACCGGTTTTGATATCGGTAGTAGAAAATTTTGGTGTTTGTTTTATTTGGCAGTTATATTAGAGAGTGTAAATACAACAAAAATAATTTGTACTTTATAAACTATTACACTATATAAAAAAATCACAACAAAAATTAACAGGAACATCTTATTTAAATCACAAAAAAGTGTTAATATCACTATTCAGTCTGTGCCAGTCTTCATTGTTAAGTGTAAACATCTCCTTTCATCTTCCCTCTCACACATATTTTGTAGAATTAAATCCACTCTGATGCATGTGCAAAAGCACGGAGGGTTTTACAATCCATTATCAAACAGTGTTTTATCACTTCTCTTGATTGCACGATGCAACTTTCTATTCGCAGTTTAATTTTGCCCTTTAGGAGAACGTAAAAAACAAAACGTATACTATTTTGCTATGTTAGAAATCCCTGAACATATAGTGGAGACAATTTTAAAAAACATTCTTGCAAATATCGAAAAAACGGCAACCAAACTTTTGAATACCGGCATTACAAAATTGTACAAATGGCTCAAAATACAGGAAATCTATATTCCGATATAGCAATTCCTCCTATTGAAAAATGCGATGCTTCTAAAAAGCTATTCTAACTTTTTTCTTTCGATTGCTCGAGCATACGCCTCGGTGAAGCTTGTAGTCAAATTCAATTGTTTAATTCATTAAGTTTAGAAGTAAATAAAATTATTTTTCTATCATGTCGCAATAACCTTATGTACAAGCAATCCTAGCTGCGACATGGTGACCTGGACATCCAAAAGTATATACCCACCCATAGTAGGGAAGAAAAAAATGAAATACTTTATGAAGTTGGTGTACACTTTAAAAAAAAGAAGATCGTCTTGTAATAATAATAAATAAAAACCCTACGAAAACGTGAGATGTTAAATAGAAGAAAGTCACATTTTCAGCTGTTTTTTAAATCTAGCTTTTTGTATGGGCATATTATACAAAATTGGAAGAAATGAATTCAGGCTCCTCATTATTAGATACAACACCACATACCCATCTTCTTATACCTAAAGTAAGTTTTAGATTTCATTCATTGTTTTACAATTGATGTTCTAATGAAAAGGTATGAAGCGAGACTGTGAATATAAATGAAGACTATTGTAAGTATACACACCATTGGCCTGGGCACAACGATCCCATTAATTAACGAGCCGAAGGATTCATTGATCCCAGAATTTCTGTGGCCATGACGAGATCCCATCCTTCACATCGTTCTTCAATTCACCCTCCGAATCAAAGAGCTTCCCTTTCAGATGTTGTTTCAGAACCATTCACTCTAATGTGTACTGTGAGACACTCCGAAACTACTTGGGTCCATCAAAAACAAAAGACTGGTGTACTGACGGAGAATGTGGTCCTTCTCCATCATGACACTCGTCCACACACCTCCAGGATCACAAGCGCAGAACTGATAAAGCTCAAATGAAAGCAGCTCGAGCATTCGCCTTACAACCGGACATGTCACATCGCGATTTTCATGTGTTTGGTACCCTGAAAAAACATCTGGAAGGGAAGCGCTTCAACTTGCATTGCGAACTTAAGGACGGTATGAAGGACTGGGTCTCGTCATGCCACAGGAATTCTGGGAAGAAGGAATCCTTCGTCTCATTAATCAATGAAATCTTTGTGCTCAGATCTATGACGTATACTTTATCCAGTCTTTATTTATACCCACCGTGTAGTTGTATCTTTTCATTTAAACCACCCTTGCATTTTTACTAAACATATAGAGTAATGCTTTTCTTCTAAATTTCAGGGAAACAGTGTATTCAATCGCTTGCTTGGCCGAACAGTTGGAAAGGACATGCGGTGAAGTTGCAAGAAGAACATTCCTGACCCTTCTCGAAAAGGTCAAGAGTGTTATACGTGAAGACTGCAATGTTAGAGACTCTCTGAGTTTTAAACGTTCGTTTCTTGAATACTTGGAATCGCAAGAGGAGATATCAGAGATTTACCGATTTGTGTTTGAAAAATTAAGAACGCAATTGTGAAGAATATTTTACTGAAAATATTTTGAAGAGATTTATATGTGTTTTAAAGTACTTTAATTGCACTCTACGTATTAAAAATGTTCTCATTCATAATAACGTTAATTGGATTTACTCTATAACTGTAATAAAAAAAAGTGGAAGGAATTCACATGATAAATAAAAAAGAAAATATATTTTCAAACTGTATTCTTGAAATAATATTTGTGATAGAAAATAGCTTAAATTTGTATTACATTAATAAATGCTTCTTTTTGCAAATTGAATAGTCATTTTTTATTATTTTTATTTTCACACCATGATATCAACTCTTAAAAGCAATGAATATATTTTTATGGTATAAATGAGTCGATAAATCGAACTATAAATTAGAAAATAAGAATGCAAAGCTTTTTTTTTCTATATTAGACACTCAATAGGTTTTATTCAAAGGGGAAAATATAGCTAGGCAGTATATTTTATTCCAAATGAAGGTTTTGTTATTTTCTAAATTTACTTTATAGTGCCCAATGCATGAAGAGAGAAAAAGAAATTATAATAATAATAATAACACGATTTCAAAGTATTTTCGAATTTCAGACCTTTCTAATTTGGAAAAAATATTTAGAATTTTATCTTCTTATCTATTTATCGCTCTTATCTGGAGGTAACTCGGTTAAGAGGATGAGAAGCTTCCGGTATGGTGGTTGGTTCTCGCCTCCTAGGTTAGTACAGAAATGGTAGGTGTCGATAACGAGACAGGCTGAAAATAGCCCTTGGGACTCAACCTTACTCCACATCAATGGTAATGTGGTGATTCGGAATAATTAGATGATTTTATGTTTTTGTGGGTTCGAGTAGCCAAACTCTGGTATAAATATATGGAACTGTCTGCGCATGCGCATGATAACCAAAAAATGTATAAAACTGCTGGAATAAAGTTTATACCTTATATTTTAAATATTTATATTGTAAAGCGAATTCTAGACAGCAATCTTTCAAGTCGCATTGTATGTCCTTCATATCATGTAACAAAAAAGAATACATCCAGCTAAATACAGATTGCTCCAGAAAATCTGTTTGCAGTATAGATTGGTAGCTCAAACATAAAAAAACACGTTATTTTAGCAAAAGATTTTGCGATGGAAAAAAAAATGGGGGAAGTGGCAATAATAGCATTTTGTGTCAGTGAATTACGTGAAACAAAGTCACATAAAACGTCAGGCTTAGGTTGAGTAGACTTCAATTTAGAAAAATGCACAACATTCGAGCGGTGCATGCTTTCGCGAGTGGTAATCCACTCTTCACACCACCCTTGTCTCTAATTCTCCAAACGCATACCTGACGTTTGCCTCAGGTTGAAAGTTAGTCTCAAGTCGTGAAAGTTATACAACGCATTGTAATCAATCTAGTCAAAGTAAAATTCCTCTACTGGTAAGTAAGTTGTAAAAATTCGTTAGAAATAGTGGGGACAGATATTGCCTTTATCATGGTTCTAAGGCTCAAAAATACATTGTTTTAATCTTTGTTATGGAACTAAGGCTAAAAAAATCTACAATTTTTTAGCCAGTGAAGAAATTACACGTTAGTTAGACGATCAAAGACGACGACCTAAAATGGGTTTTGAGTCGATGACTTTTCTTGAAGGCGATGATATTCTATAAAATTTGAATTTTTAAACTGAACCAGCGCTGCGGCTCTGCAGTGAAGATCAAATATATTTCATTATTGATATTAATGTTTCAACCCAGTTTTTTCTCCTATGTACGATATACTTTTAATAAAATCTTTTTAATTTGCATGTACTTGCAGCTCAACTTCAGTACTAAACAATGCAAAAAAAATCTTAAAGAGCGTCCATTTTTATACATTGTTGCTCATTCATTAAAAGCAATTAGATGCATAACGATTTTGATAAAGTATTATAAATGCAACTGCAGGAAGCAGAACTACATAAGAATTCAGAAATAAGATGATATTTATGTATCAAAATTTGAAGTTTAAAATTATCATGCTCAGAAAATCATTGAGATGAATTTAGACAAGATATTTAGTTAAGATTTTTAGTAACATTTGAACCAACGCGCTGCTAAGGGCTTCTGGACATTAATATATTCAAATACCTATTTGAAATCTATAATTTTTTCTACTATTTATTGCCTTAAAAAACTGCATATAAAAAATACAAATAAATCAAGACACATCCTTGAAAAAAAGCTTCATGATTAATTTATCAATAAATAAGATTTTATTTTAGCATTTAAAATTTTTCATTCCATAAAGAGTTAAGATTTCGTGGTTATACACTGAAGTGACAAAAGTCATGGGATAGCAATATGCAAATATACAGATGACAGTAGTATCGCAGCGAAAAAGTATAAATGCGCAGTTCATTTTTCAGAGCTTTCATTTGTGTTCAAGTTATTCATGTGAACAAGTTTTTCGTGATTTATGGCGGCACGACGAGAATTAACAGACTTTGAACGTGGAATGTTAGTTGGAGCTAGACGCAAGGGTCATTTCATTGCAGATATCGTTAGTGAATTCAACATTCCGAGATCCACAGTATCAAGAGTGTGCCGAGAGTATGAAATTTCAGGCATCACACCCCATCATGGACAGCGCAGTGGGCGACCACCTGCACTTAACGACCGAGACCGCCGACGTCTGTGTAGAATGATCAATGTTAATAGACACGCAACACTTCGTCAAATAACTGCAAGAATCAATGTGGGACATATCCGATAGGACTGTGCGGCGAAATTTCTCTTGCTTGGGCTATGACAGCAGAAGACAGACTCGAGTACCTTTACTGACAGCACGACATCGTCTGCGGCGACTTTCCTGGGCTCGTGAGCATATCGACTGGTCCCTAGAACTGTGGAAAACCGTGGCGTGGTCAGATGAGTCACGATTTCAGTTGTTACGAGCTGATGGTAGAGTTCGAGTGTGGCGCAGACCCCACGAAGCCATGGGCCCAAACTGTCAGCAAGGCACTGTTCAAGCTGGTGGTGGCTGCATAATTGTGTGGGCTGTTTTTACATGGCATGGACTCGGTCCTCTGGTGCAACTGAACCGATCATTGACTGGAAATGGTTATGTTCAGCTGCTTGCAGATCACTTGCAGCCATTCATGGACTTCACGTACCCACACAACGATGGGATTTTTATGGATGACAATGTGCCATGTCACCGGGCCAGAACTGTTCGCGATTGGTTTGAAGAACATTCCGGACAATTCCAGCGCATGACTTGGCCACCTAGATCGAACAATATGAATCCCATCGAGCATTTATGGGACATCATCGAAAGGTCCATTCGTGCCCAAACTCCTGCACCATCCACACTTTCACAATTATGGACGTCTATACAGACAGTATGGCTCAATATTCCTGCAGAGGACTTCCAACGACTTGTGGACTTCATGACACGTCGAGTTGTTGCACTTCGCCGGGCAAAAGGAGGACCGACACGATATTAACAGTCATCCCATGACTTTTGTCACTTCAGTGTATATCTGAGAAGATAAGCAAGATAAGTCTTTCAGCTCGTGAAATCAAATACCATCATATACCATGTAAGAAATTCTTTTTTCAATTTTTTTAATTAACGTTCTACTATACTTTGAAACACATATCCCTCAATTTTAGAAAATATTTTTAAACACACATTTTATTATCTCTAATATGTTGAGAGTATCTATAAAGTGTAGTTTGTTTTTAATCACATTTTTGTTAAGATTCAGTTTCACTCTTTTCATAAATTTCTTTCTTTAAATTAGCCTCTTGTTACTTGCAAGTTTTAATATTCTTTCTTTCAAATCGCCTTTTCCTGAAAGATTCGATGTATAGCCCAATTATTCATTTTTAAGGTTCATCCTGACCTTTGGATCATCCGGTACTTAGAGTTTAGAAAATGCTTTAGATGCCATAAATAATTATTTCGTGTCAGTTAATAAACGTACATCTAGAAAAAATGTGTCCTTTGGCTTTATGAACAATATTCAATGAATTATGTGTTATACTTTGACTTTTAAATTAAAATTGTTTCCATTTTTGTTAAAAAATCTACCGAATTTGCGAAGCTTTGAATTTATATAAATAAGAATTTTTTTTATTTTTTGGTTCCCGATTAGTGTGAATGCCCTGTATGAATTAATCATGTTTCTAGTATACAATATGAAAGAATAGAATTATATAATCTATATCTATACTTATAATAAAGCTCAATGTGTGTGTTGGCGCTCTACAGGCCAGACCGTCGGACCTACAGCTATCAAATTTGGTATATGTATACCTTGGGAAGTCAGAAATGTGCACATGGGAGTCCTTTTTTTAATTTTTAATTTTAATTTTAAATAATTAAAATTTAACCGAAATTTCGACGTTTTTTCGCTATATGAATCTATCACATAAACATGATTTTTACATTAATTTAAAGATAAAAAATTAGCTTTCTAATGATATCAGTTTTTTAAATTTATAACTTAAGCATCTATTTTTAACGAATTTTTAACCATTTTTTTAGCACGTGACTGGATAAAATAAGAGAAACGAATGCCGGAAGTTCAAATAAAAAATAACAACTATCATCGCAAAATAAATCTAAAGAAATGCAAATTTTAGCACGTGACTGGATAAAATAAAAGAGATATTAAATGTGATATTTTCTAAAAATATAAATGCAAAGCAAAGGATTCTATGACCGTTTGCAATATCTAAATAATTAATTCAATAAATCTTCTTTACGGTAAACCTGATCGAATTTAGACAGGATATGCATTGTAATCCCGACTTAATAGCTTATTTCTATAATCGTTTGCAATATCTGTATCATTAATTCAATATTTCTTTTCATTATTGTCAGGTTCACTAAATTTTAAATTTATGTTTATTTAAATTCATTCTTTAATTTGTTTTTATATATTTCCTGTATGGCAACAAAAAATATAAAAGCAGTTTCTTTGGTTTTTTTGTGGATTGGCAACGGGGAAAAAGAAGAGGGAAAAAAAGACGGCGATGTGATTGTTTGGAATTGTGTGTGATTTAAAAAGGAAAGTTGTGAGTTGAAAGAAATGTTTAATAAAGAAGATTATTTTTTTAAAGCTTGAACATTATTTGCCTACACGTAAGCCACGACATAAATGTGCGGAGAAATAGCCCAATGGATTTCGAGCGAATTTGAAGAAGTGAGCTTTGAAAGGATTTCGAGAATTGGAAGAATTCCAAGATTTTTAATATTTCGACTCTGGTGAAGAGTAAGCTATTTTTATTATTATAGAGGTTGTTGAAAGAAAGTATATAATTTATAATATTTATTGAAGTTTATTTAGAAGAGTTGCTTTAGAAATGGCGTTTTTAGGAAGATCAAAGAAGGTAGATTTGCAGTGTTTGGCGGAGGATTAGAAGAAACTATTACGAAAGATATGAAAGTTGTTGATTTAAAAAGGATAATACTAGGAAGTACGGAGTATGAGGAGGAGTTTGTGAAAGAATTATTAGAAAGAATAGTTAATGAAAGAGAGGAAGGAATTAAGAGTCAAAATAAGTTTGAATTAGAAAGGAAGAGACAAGAAAATAAGTTTGAATTACAAAAGAAGAGACAAGAAAATGCGTTTTTATTAGACAGGTTGAAGATAGAGGCATCGTTTGTGAATAGTGGTGTTGGAAGAGAAATGAGTTCTAAAAATAAAAGGATGCAAGAACAAGTTGGATTGCAAAGGTTAATGCATAACTTTGATTCCAAAGAAGGTGATATAAGTTTTTATCTAATATTATTTGAAAGACAAGCAAGAAGAGTGCAGATTAAAAAGGAAAATTGGGCAACTAATCTAATTGGACTATTGCCGTTGGAAATGGCGAATTTAATATCCCGGGAACCTGAAGAAAAGGCAAACGATTATGAGCACGTGAAGAGTATATTATTAAAAGGATTTAAATTGAGCCCGGAAGCATTTAAAATAAAATTTAAAAATCATTGTAAATCGTCTGAAAATACTTGGCGAGATTTTGGGTGTGAGTTGGCGAATTATTTCAACGAGTGGATTATGGGATTAAAAATTAATGATTTTGAAAGTCTGAAACAACTGGTTATTGTGGAGCAGATGAAGGAACAGGTATCGAGAGATATTCAACAACATTTTATTGATTATTGGAGTAAAATTATTACAGTTGATGCTCTTTCTGAGAAGTTAGATGAATACGAAAATGCAAGGCAATATAATAAAGCCTCTTTGTATCCATCATATAGAAATTTCCGTCAAGAAAAACAAAGCTATTTTAATAAAAGAAATCATATCTTTGGTGAAGAATATAGACAAGAGTCGAGTAATCACAGGAGATTTGATAAGCGAAATTCTTTCAAAAACCCAGTTACGTGCTTCAACTGTGGGCGAGCAGGACATTTGGCCAGATTTTATCGGGATAAGAAAGAAGGGTGAGGAAGGACTGAGGTTAAAGTGGCGGAAGTCAAAGTTCTTGAAGAAAAAGAGAGCGAAAGCAAAGTATTTACTGCGAGATTCAACGGTGAGGTTGTAATGGAAAATCAGAAAGGGGTTGCTGTTCAGCCAAAGATCTCTGATCTTAAAATAGTAAAAATTTCATATGGAGGAACTGAGTACAAAGCTATTGTAGATTCAGGAGCACAAATAAGTGTGTTTAGAAGCAGTGTGGTGGGTAAAGAAGTAGATTCTAAAGGATACATAATGCTGCAACCTGCGTTTGGTACGTGTTTAAAGGGCGAACTAAAAGAAGTGGAAATTGGATTAGTGACGAATTCGTATATTACGCCTGTAATTAAGACGATGGTGGCAACTCTGGATGGACTAAATGCTGACATATTATTGGATATGGAAACGTATGAAGCATTGAAGGAACAAAAGAGAATGTACAATCCAACTGTCACAATTGCTGTGAACTTAAGATCAGATGCTCAAAATGAAGCAGTGAATGTGAGTGTGAATAATGAAATGGAAGAAGGGGGGCCAATAATAGAGAAGTATTATGCTGAGGAGAATAACAGAAATAAAGCAGAGATCTTTAAGAATCAACAAAGGAGGTGCAATACTCTTCAAGAAGCATGGAGATTGGCTAAGCAAAACAAAGGAGGATATGTGTTGGTGGATAATAGGCTATACCATGAAGAGATTATGTGTGGAAATAAGGTAAGACAGGTAGTGATTCCTGAAATTAGAAAGAACAAGATACTAGAAATTGTACATGAATCAGTATTTGGAGCACATTTAGGAGCTCGGAAAACAATTCAGAGGATCAAATTCTCATTCTATTGGCCAGGTATGAGCAAGGAGATTAGAGCATATTGTAGTTACTGTCATGGTTGCCAATGCAGAAAAGTAAATCGTTCAGTTGATAAGATTCCAATTACACCTGTATGTCGTCCCGAACTACCATTCCAAGTGGTAAATGTAGATCTAATAGGTCCTGTAGAACCAATATCATCACAGGGACATAAGTATATTCTGTGTTTGATGGATCAATATTCTAGATGGCCAGAAGCAGTCCCTCTAAAATCTTTGACGGCTAAGAATACGTGTGAAGCTCTGCTGGAAATTTTCAGTAGGACCGGAATTCCCGAAGTGATTGTAATGGACAATGCAACTAATTTTACATCAAGTTTAAAGCAAGAGTTTTTAAAAATTCTAGGAGCTTGTCCACGTTTTTCAACACCGTACCATCCGGAAGGAAATGGTTTAACTGAGAGATGGAATCAAACTTTTAAGAATATGCGGCATCACACTATCAGGAGAGGAAGGAAGAAGTTGGCATAGACCAATACCATTTTTACTATGGGCTTATAGAGAAGTTCCAAATGCAACGACAGGTGTTCCACCTTTTCTGATGATGTATGGAAGAGAACCAAAAGGTCCGCTGTCGATATTAAAATCAGCTTGGACTGGAGAGATATTATTACCTCTAAACCTGAAAGGATCGGTAGAGGATTATTTGAAGGAGTTAAGAGGAAAGTTAGAGGTAGCAACAAGAAAAGAAAAATTGACAAGTGAGGTACAACAAAGTAAGTACGCTGAATATTACAATATTAGAAAGAAACCTCGAGAATTTATACCAGGAGATCAAGTGCTTGTATTAATACCGGACTCAACCAATATACTTTATGCTAGATGGATAGGTCCTGTTGAAGTTGTGAGGAGAGTAAAACCAAATTCCTACTATTTGAGGATGCCTGAAGGGAATTTAAGATTGCTCCATGTAAACAAGATGAGGGAATACAAAGCAAGAATTCAGACTGTTGGAGTGGTTTATGATATCGATGAGGAATTCGGTGAGATATACGAAACACCAAAACTTTCAATAGCAGAGAGAAATGATGAAGCATTAGAAAGAGTGAATGTTGAATACCTAACCAAGACACAACAAAAGCAGTTGAAGGATTTACTATATAGATACAAAACGTTGTTTTCTGGAAGAATTAAACGAGCTAAAGTTGGGGAGCATGTGATAAAGTTAAAAGCTGGAGAGGAAACCATGAAACCCAAAACTTATAAGATACCGGATAATTTGAAAAGAGAAGTGGATGCACAAATAGATGAATTATTAGAGTTAGGATTAATTGAACATATAGTAAGTGAAATAGCACACCCAGTAGTATGTGTTCATAAGAAAGATGGAACCATAAGGTTATGCATAGATTTCAGAAGTTTAAATGCACTGACTGTACCTGATGCATATCCGATGCAGAATATGATGGAGTTGAATTTCTTAGTAGGGAAGAAAAATGTTATAACGGTGCTAGATATGTTGAAGGGATATTGGACTATACCAATGGAAGACAGCAGCAAACATTTAACAGATTTCCGAACTCACCGAGGTCAGTATCAATGGAATGTATTATAGTTTGGATTAAGGAACGCTGCTGCAACTTATCAAAGAGCCATGTCTAAAATGGTCCAACCTATATCTGCTTGTGCTTACATTGATGATTTAGCAGTATTTTCTGATACGTGGGAGGAGCATATGAAACATTTGGAAGAAGTTTTCAAAAGATTGGAGTATTTTAATTTCTTAGTAAATTTGGACAAGTGTGATTTTTCAAGACAGAAAGTTAAATACTTGGGACATGTAGTTGATTCAGGTAGGCACGCACCTGATGAAGAAAGAATAAAGGTGATTCAAAACTTAAAATCTCCCAAGACAAAGCAAGAACTGAGGAGTGCATTAGGATTACAGGCAATATATTCCAAACTTTGCAAAAACTGCTTTACCATTAACAGAACTTACTAAGAAGAAAGTGCCGAATGAAATTCCATGGAAAAAGCATTCAACGAGTTAAAGGCCGCATTTTGTGGAATTACAGAATTAAAAGTTCCTGATATAGAGAAACCATACTACTTGCACACGGATGCCTCGCAGACAGCAGTGGGGGGTTTTCTAGGCCAAATGGATGAAGGAAACAATGTACATCCAATAGCTTTTGGAAGCCAGAAACTGAGTCCAACACAACAGAAGTGGTCTACAATCGATCGAGAAGCGTATGCCATTTTTTGGGCTTTGAAGAGATTTGAAACTTTACTTTGTGGAGCTAAGATCTTCTTGCTAACCGATCATAATCCGCTAGTGTTTCTTACGAGTGCTGTGCCCCGATGTCCAAGATTGCAGAGATGGGCGTTAGCCATTCGACGCCATGACATCGAGGCAAGGCACATAAAAGGGCCAAAACTAAGCAATGCAGATGCGCTATCTCGACTGTAAACAGAAGAAGACGAATTAGAACTTTATAGAGAATTTAAGAATTTTTGGAACTTTAAAATTATTTATTAGTAGGGAAAGTCTATTGATAAGTGTAAATGATGTGACCCTCATTATTTTTTTTGCCATATTAAATCTTTGGATCTAATATGGATCTGGGAGGAAGGTGTCAGGGTCACTAAATTTTAAATTTATGTTTATTTAAACTCATTCTTTAATTTGTTTTTATATATTTCCTGTATGGCAACCAAAAATATAAAAGTAGTTTCTTTGGGTTTTTTTGTGGATTGGCAACGGGAAAAAGAAGAGGGAAAAAAAAGATGGTGATGTGATTGTTTGGAATTGTGTGTGATTTAAAAAGGAAAGTTGTGAGTTGAAAGAAATGTTTAATAAAGAAGATTATTTTTTTAAAGCTTGAACTTTATTTGCCTACACGTAAGCCACGACAATTATAAAATGTGATAGTTTCTAAAAAAATTATTTGCTAAGCCAAGGTTTCTATAATCGTTTGCACTATCTAAGTCATTTATTCAATATTTTATTCCCCTTTTTCGTTTTTTTTAAAAAACATATTTCATATTTTGGCAACATCACCGAAAAAACCACTTTAAATATTTTGGAAGCATAACCGATAAATTATTAGAGCATTAAACTCAAAAAGTTTTTCCGAATAAAGTTACCGACTCTTTAGCTACTAATAACTGAATTTTTTAACTTTGACTATTTCTTAAAATAACACATATTTTTTATCTATACTTATAATAAAGCTCAATGTGTATGTGTTGGCGCTCAACGGGCCAGACCGTGGGAACTACAGCTACCAAGTTTGGTGCATGTATTCTTTGGGGGTCGGGAATGTGCACCTCGGAGCCCTTTTTTTAATTTTTAAATTAGAATTTGAATTAATTAAAAATTAAGCGAAATTTAAACATTTTTCCGCTTATAACTTCCGAAAATATTATCGCAGAAACATGATTTTACACAAGCATGATTATCGCACAAACATCAAGTTAAAGATTTAAAAAAAAACTAGCTTTCTAATAGTATCATTGTTTTAATATAAAACTTAAACTTCTATTTTGAGCGAATTATTAAAGAAATGTTTTAACCAAATTTTCAACAATATATTTCGGATAAAACAATAAAATTTACCCTGCAAGAGCACGTCAAAGGGAAAAAATTAGGTTATATCACCGTGTTGCCATCATTTTGACGAAAGTTTACTTTTTAAAAAAAAATCAACTTTTTATTACTGCAAATTAAATTTAAAGAAATGTAATTTTCAGCACGTGACTGGATAAAATAAATAAGTATAAAATGTTATATTTTCTTTAAAAAATTCAAGGCAAAAGATTCTATGATCGTTTGCAATATTTAAATCATTAATTCAGTAAATTAGCTTTATTTATACAGGGTTGAATTTATACAGGATATGCATTCAAATTCCTTTCAAATGGCCAATTTTTAAGGGCTTGGATATTATTAATAGGCATATATATTGTTTAATACTATTAATTTGATCTTAATAAAGTAAATATTTACAATTTATGTAGCTTGAGTCAAACAATGCATTTATGAATAATGAGTTTCAGATTTCTTCCTACTTTGCCATATTTTACAAAATATTTTTATTAATATTTTAAATAAAAGTTGCTACATCAATCAGTCTTCTAAATCAATCATTAAAACTAAATGATTTATAAAATAAAAAAAAATATTATTATGAAAACGCGTTCTTTTAGAACTTTCAGTCCATCATCTTAAAGAAAATATTAATTTCCGGCCAATCAGTGCCCGGAATTACTTCAAGGCTAATGAATATGTGATTTAATTGAAAATTTTAGAATGCATTACTTATGGTGAACCAGCTGGTCGCCAAAGGCGGCTATTAGAAAAAACAGAACTACTAACAAAGGTATTTTTAACTATTACAGAAATCTTTTCCTTTCAGCTATTTTTCTAGAACATTTGTTGTTTCCAATGTGTTTAAGATTTACGTTGTGGTGAACATTAAGTTAAATCTTTAATTTAATTTTTTTTTCAACATGATGGCAACATATATAGAAAAAAGCAGCTTTTTTCAACATCTTTAGTTTTACTTTCTCAAAATTTTTTTTTGTATGAAATATTTTTTTGGAAAATATACTGAAGGTATTTTTTGATAACAGATTATAAATAAATAAAATCAACATTAAAATTTAATGTTATTGAAAAGATATATTTTGAATTAACATTATTTAAAATCAATGCTACGTTGGAATATATTCCAAATTTACTATAAAAATGCCAAAAAGTTTCTTAGTAAAATTCTCACTGTAAAACCTCTTTTACTTGCTCATTCTCACTCTTCAAAGCATATATCTGCCAAATTTGGTCGTCTAGATTTTGCCTTGGTCTAACAGAGTGAAGATGACAGATCTATAGTAATTCAAGTGTATATAATGTAAAAACAGAATCTTCATTATTTTACGGACAAATTTTATTGAAAAGTAAACTATTTTTTATTTGGATACAATAAAATGAATTTTAAACTAATATTTTTAATAACACGGCACAGTTTTATTTCAGGTTTAAAAAACTTATATGTCTAACTATTAATTTTTTTTTGCCAAATAAATTTTATTACAATACATTATATACCAAAAATTTTCTCTTAGATATGATTGTCCTTATAAAAACTGTTAAACGTGCACTGTGTATCACTGTTAAACATGCAAAAACACATATGGAAATTTCATAAATTTCCCAGAAGAAAAGATTCATAATCAATAATCACTTTTTTAGACTTCTTATCTCTATTCATATTAGAAATTTTTCAATCAATTTGCATCTGTTACCTGTTATCACACTCACATGTTTGTTTCTGCATAGAAAAAATTCAGATATTTTTATAAGTATAAATCTAAAAATTTTCCTTTTCCACTTACAGTCTTTTGGAAGCCGAAATTTTTGACACTGTATAGTATGTATATTTTCATTACTAGTTACTAATACTAGCTTTACTATTCAGTTTCACATGAGATCGGTTCAAATAAAGTATTTATTGATTATATTTTATTTCATTTATCTTATTCTTACAAATTTATTAAAATATTTCATCTGAAATTTTATTCTGACTTATTGGTAAAGTGCGATAAATATTTTACTATCGCAACTCTTTAGTTTGAATAGTTCAAGAATCAAAAATTCGAAAACAATCCGATATACGGGCCCCGTTTTCTTTCACACGTTTCATAATTTTGTTTAGAAATAATCCTTAGTCTGTTTTAGAAACGTTGCTTTTTTAAGTTCTTCAGCAGTCAATCATAAAATTTTTTCTTGCAATTGCTCATAATTAGGGGTCGATCCTATTTTAGCCCACCTCTGACGCCAATTTAAAAATTCGCCAAATTATCAGCGATAATGATTTTAAAATGGCAACCCTGACAGCATCTGAAGAGAAATGCGGCAACCATACGGTTTAAATCAACCTCTTAACTTTTTAATTCAAATACTTTTGATTCGGCGAGAGTTTGAAAAATTGGCGACATTTTGAAAAAGTCGCCAGAGGTGGGCTAAAATAGGATTTTACCATAATTAGTAATCATACCGCCATCGTTTACTATTTTTAGCAATATCATTCGTTGTTTTGAATATAATAAAATATATTGGAATGTTGCATTCTTTCACTTAATTTTAATAAATTAATTACTAAACTGTTTAGTGAAGATATAATTTTCAAGCTGAAAAGTTCTCCTTAGGGCGTAAATTTATGATTTAAGCTATTTCTTTCATTAAATTCTTTTTTAAATCTTTGGTATTTAAATATTATATAACCTTGCAAACCAGTTTCCCAAACTGTAATCGTTGATTGGTTCCTCAAATTAAAATATAATCTTGATTACTTTTCAGGAAAAAGCAAATACTTTGTTATAATTTGCAGATTCTCGGGAAGTTCAAGACTTCAGTCGTTTGAGATTAAAAGTAGACTGAGATTTTATATACTAAATGAAGACTTTGATTTTTCTTGTATGCTTGATGATTGGAGGTATATAAAACTCTTTACTATAAATTATTTAATGTAATTACTTTATCACTAGATTAATTGGATGCCTTTTATATATAAAAGGGTTTTGTTATATTCACATTACCTTTTCAAAGCAACAATAGGGTTTTTTTGTAAATAAAATGGATATTAGATATATTTCAATGCAAAGCCAATGTTTATCATGCATAATAAGTAATAAGCAACCAAGTCTGCATAGATATGCTTTGAATTATAAAAACAGCAACACCATTATTATTAAAAATCGAAAAAATTAAATACCTTGCTTCAAATAAAGAATAGTTTCAATTTGTTTTTCAACTTTATTTGAATAAGAAACCTCGGTTCCAGTGTGATACAAAAAATTAAAATATCCTTTATTAGTTGTGAAAGATTTAGTCTTTTTTTTTCTTTTTGCTGTCTGTTAAAAATTGAACTAATTGTTATTAAGTAGTGATATCTGAATTTTCATATATTTTAATATCATAATTTGCTTACGGGCTATTTGTGTCAAAATATAGAATCACCTAACTTTTAAAGCTTTTATATGTATTAGCAAAAAATCAACTGTTATTTTTCGTATTAAGAATTAAAAAAAAATTTTTTAATTTGTTTACTAAAAATTGCGGCACAGTCACATTGAAAAAATATTTTTAAATATATAAAACAGAGAACTGAATATAGAATACAACTTTTGAATAAAATTTTTATCAGTTTTAACAATGGCAACAGCATGGGACTGAACAAATTGATAGAGCAATGAAATTACCATACATTTTTAAAGAATGATGAAACTAGTTTTAGAGATAATGCATCAAATTTAGAAAAAGAAATGCAGGAAAGGAAGTGTTTCTACTAATAAAACAGTTTCAATAGATACAAACATAGAAAATATATAGTTCTGTTAATAGCTCTATTCAGGTTAGTTTTCATTTCAGTCATTAATAAGACTGAAGTTACTTTAGCTCACTGTTTGGAACTGTGCAACACACATATGGATTTCGAATTCTTATTTGGGTAATTAGATATCTTCTATAGTTAGGGAGCTATTAACTATTAGGTAATCAAATATAAATAGTAAATAAATAATACTATTAAGATAACTGAGAATTTTAGATTACTTAGTAATATTAACTACACAATCTTTACTTAAAAGGCTTTAAAACTGATAAAAAACAAAGATTCTTATTTCTTAAATACTGCTTTGCAACTGAAGTATAAATAACATAATGGATGTTGAAGTTTCTATTGAATAAAATATGAAAATACTTTTAATATTTATTATTTTATTTTCAGAATGAATATTAAAAGGGAACAATTAATATATTAAGCGTCTATATCAATCTCTAAAATGGATATTTTGTTAATGACTCGCGATACTTCATTCGCGATTCCATTCATAGATTTAACATGATAGAAATCTACACTTAATTCAAAATTTTGTTTCTTTGGTTGAATTGTTTTCTAATTAGAGCCGTCTCAAATTTAACAATTGAATTCACTCCCATATGTCCAAAACAAAACATCGATCTAAATGTAAGGGAAATAAAATTTTATATGCTTCGATTTCCCCTTTTTCACATTAATTTTAAAAAAATCTTTCTTAAGCTAAAGCAACATTGAAAGACTTGTTTACCGTCAAATTGTAAATAATTTTTCATTTATAATAACGAATCCGTTTGTAAATTTAAGATGCATCCCAAAGAAACTCATGCTATTTTGCTACACATCTAATAAACTATTTTACAAAATGAATACAATTTGGAACAGAAATATTTTAAACCTCATTCTATTCATTGGTTTCAAAATTATTTTGTACTTCTATTTTAATTTTTTTCTATTTAAAAAAAATCTTATAAATTAAACATTTAGTACAAAATAAAAAAAAACAACATACTATTACGTTTTTAAAAATTATAATTTTATATTTTTCTTGATTGTTTTAGTGTAAAATAAGAAAAATTCATGACACATTTGAATATAATGAGAAAATGAAAATATATTTAACATTATAAACTGAAAAAAATTTATCATTCTTCAACTGTTTGGTAAATCTTGTAAAGTGGTATATAGATTTGAACTGTTTTATTTGAATATTTTTTGTAAGTATTCACAGACGGAAATTGTTATTTGTAAATTAAAATATTAAAACTTTTCCTTTCAGAAAATATTTCATAAACTTACAGAAAACATATTTCTAAAGCGACAATCATTTACAATTTACTGTACAATAATTAGCTTCGGAATAGCGAACAGCATCAGGATAGTTTTTAATGGACTGTACCATTCATAACATAGGAATAATATAGTACATTTCTTGGAAAACAGCAAATTCATCATTTAATTATGATGCAATAATTTCTAAGATTAATTGAAATAGGGAGGAAATAGCAGTTAACACAACAGTAATATGACTGAACTTCTCTCCAACTTTTGACATTTATACGAATTATACTCGAGGTACTGTCAAAACTATGAAAAAATTTCGATCTGTTCTAGTTTATGATTAAATTTGAGGTAAAATTTGGAGACTCGCGAACACGAAAAAAATTTCAAATGATGACTCAATGTGTTTCTATATATCAATATATTTGTAAATGCGATCACTCAAATAAGCAATATACAAAAAAATTATTTTTTACACTTTTATCAAAATTCTTGAGTTACATCGAACTTTATATGCCCGTATGGATAAATCTAGTACATGCTAAATGTGATACTATCGATCAAACGCCCTTCCTTTGGTTTGGTATGGAGTGGGTAAAAGTGAAGTTTAATGTGGCCCTTATTGAGCCAACAATGTCAAGTCGCCTATAAAAATGGCGGATAAAATAAACACTTCAGTGAAGCAATTATGGTTATCAATTTATGCATTAAAATTATGATCTTAACCGTTAAGTATAAATTTTTATTTTAATCTGAGATTTATTTAATCTGTACCCTAGATTATTTAATTTTGAGATCACTATCGCCGATTATCTTAATAATTTTCAAGAATTTTTTTACACCTGCTGAGCCGGTCTGTTTTGTAAACAGCAAGGTTCAAAGCACGAGATGCCTTTTTGGCGTTTGAAGGCACCAGACATTCTTTAACTTAAAAAAGCATCCTAAGTCTTAGCTAGCGGAAGACTGTAGAACCTTCGCTAGCATATTTAACATAAGGACTGTGTGTATACAGGAACCTTATATACAAACAAATATCTTACCCAAATTCATCAATTCTTTATTTGAATAAATATAATTTCACTCCCCCAGCATCCATTCTGCAGATTCAAAATACATCTATCTATCCGTCATTCATTCTTGCCCAATTATATACATAACTAATTATCAAGGGAACGAACGTTAGAACACCAAAAGAATTACTAAAACAACGGAGAATTCCATTGCAGATGACTTTTTAAGAAAGAATGCAGACGATTTTGTCAAGTATGAATTCAAACAATTTTTTTTAAAACGTATACTGATAATTGAAAATAAATATTATCCAATTATATTTATTTATCCAAACATTATCAACAACAAACTTCTTGAAGTCATTTTTCATAAAAAGTCCAATGCACAGAGATATGGTAAAATCAATTGTATTTTTTAAAATTTCCAAAATCTACTTATTGTTTGATTTCCTTCATTATATTTAATTTCTAATTCGAAGCAGACTATTCGGTGTTCGGATCATAGATTTATATCCTAATCAGATGACGAGAATGACTGAATTAGCTAATGACTTTGAAACAATAAACAAAACAAAAATTTAGCATAGGTGGGATACGCCTACTTGCTAGAAAAATTCTCTTATATTAAAGCTGTATTCCTGTCTAGCCTGAACAGCACAAACGGCTTGAAATCACGAATCTTTCGGTTTATGATATAAATCTGAAGATTATTGCACTTAATTCCCTTCAACCACGGTGTTACTTAACAACAGATAAATCACTGTAGCATTTTCTTCTTTGCTTCTTTGCATTCAATAACTTCATTCTAGTTATTGAATCTCGATTGCAACACTTACCATCAAGAACTTTTTATGCTGTTCAATTTACTCGCTACTGAACCAATCGGATAAGTTATGGATTGATTCAAATTAGCATATGATTCTATGTAAGCAGCGAAGATAAAGATAATCCCCAAGTAGAGCTAAGTAAATCCCTAATTTATACTATTTTACCCTATTACTTCGTGTTATATTCATATGACATACATATCACACAAGCATTGAACTATTGATCCTCAAACATTTAAATTGGAATTAATTATCTTAAAGTTATTGAAATCCAGCATTAAAATTGCAATCATTTCAATTATTCTGTGTATTTTAAATCAATCAGTAACACCAGGTTTTCGAAAAAGAAAAAAATTAATAACATAATAAAAAGTAGAAAATGACATTAAAAAAAGCGAATTTAATGAAATTATATGCGAATTCGGATTAGTTTATAAATAGTCCAAATCAACATGTAATTCTATTTAATGAACACCGTGCAATTGACATTAATTTAAACCAGGTATTAAAAATGGATTTTACCTGCTAAAACTGAATTTTCACTACACGTTGACAAAATAGTTTATATTTAGTAAAGCTGGTATGTCTACTAATGCGAATTCTATATATTTCAATTTAATTTTAATATCATAAAAAAGAAAAATCGATCCCAATATTATCGTATTTATTGTATTATAATTATATATCCACTGTTCCCTATCCTTTTCATACTTTTTTCTTCTCAATATTTGTACTTATCTGATGTTGAAGATCAAATGCTAATTCGAAAAACACACTAAATCTAGCTTCTCCCATCGTATTCTAATACTATTTCATGTAGTTTGCAAGATAGGATAGCTATAATGTCTTTTCTAAGAAACCAAGTTATACAAGCCCGATGACCTTCGAAAAATAGCCCTGGCATAGTATCAAATGCGGATGTTAATTTAATTGAATAAAATTTATAGTAAAGAATACAGATAAGATAGTTTTTTCTGCAAGCGGACTTCCTTAACTGTAATCGTTGCTAGTTTCCGCTAATTAAAACATAACCTTGATTACTTTGAATCTAAAAGCATTTACTTTGTTATAAAATGTAGATTCTTGAGAAAATCAATTCAATCATTTGTAGCCGAAAGCAGACTCAGAAATTTTATAAGAAATGGAGGCTCTGATTTTTCTTCTTTGTTTGCTGATTGGAGGTATAAAATATATCCCTTTATTATAAATTTTTTTTAATGAAATAAAATGTTTTCATGAGGTAAATTGAAAGAAATTTTAAAATAGGATTTTCAAATATATGATGCAATTACTTTTGCCAGTAAAATGTTTGTCAAATGTTATATACGAAATATATATTCGGTTTATTTCGCTGCGTCTTGTGTTTTATCATACATAATAAATTACAAGCAACAAAATTTGCAAAGATGCGCTTTGAATCATAAAACTGGTATACCACTGTCAATCTTAATTTTCTAATAAGAAAAACCGAAATTGTTTGCAATAAATAACGAAAAGTTTTAGTTTATCTTCATACCAAAGATACGATGTGCATATTATATGAATCTTGGTTATGTGATATGAAAGAAAAGTCAGATATAATTACATGAAAATTTGGCTCATTTATTCCTTTTTATGGCTACGAAAATTTAAATAATTATTATTAAGCTCCAATATGTGTACATTATATTATATATATATATACTATGATTTAGCTATCGGCTATTTTACAGAAATATTAAATCACCTTTCTGGTATTTAAGTATTTACTCTACTGATCAAAACTATTTCAATTTTGAGAAATTTCACCTTCTTTCAAGAAAAAGTCCCTCAAAAGCAATAGTCTTTTTTATTGCTAGTGATATTTTCTTGTGCAAATATGGTGAAGCTTTAAATTATTGCATCCTGTAGTGCGAAGCCGTCCTTTTAGACGATTGTGTCAATCTGTTAGTTTATTATAAAATAGTACCGCTTGTGAAGGCATTTATTTCGTTTGTTGCTCTACATTGAACGTACATCCGATGTCCATTACTTTTCAATTTAAATTGTTCATTTCCCTTTAAAAATGTGTGAATTAATTCATGAGAAGCGACAGGCTGTTATTTTATTGCCCCCAGAAAATATTTTAAATATTAGGATCATTAATCGATTTGGTTGCAGAGAGGCGATGTTTCACGTCTTATAAAGATTCAAAACAGAAGACATCGAAAAGCTTAAAAGTAGTCGTCTGAGGTTATCTAATCTTGCGAAGGCAACATTGAAGGCTACATGAAGTAAAATTAATAATCAAGCAATTACTGCCATACTTGCAAGTGGATGAAATGACACCACGTCTGTCATCGACAGCTCCAGAATAGTTCGCTGAAGGCACTGACAAATTAGTTACAAGGCACAAGTACCTAGAAAAATTCCAGTACTGAACAGAAGCAATTGGTATGGGCCAGGATGCACAAAAATTGGGGTATATCGGAATGAAAATATATTGTGACAAATGTCGTTTTTCTTCAACGTCTGGCAAGCCTAGCTATATTTCAGGTAAAGCAAACGATAACATGAGGCGAGAATACCTGGTTCGTATATCAAAACACCTAAAAAGGGTGATAGTGTGTGGGGGAGAGGGAGGTGATTTTCATATCAGTCAACTGGGCGTTTTCATTTCGTACAAGGAGCCATGAAAGTTCGTTGGTGTACTGAAGGACCGATTACTTTGTAATGCTT
Organism: Argiope trifasciata; assembly: GCA_026543055.1. NCBI lineage: Eukaryota > Metazoa > Arthropoda > Arachnida > Araneae > Araneidae > Argiope > Argiope trifasciata. The sequence goes on along the minus strand of JAPMOQ010027759.1, from coordinate 259,033 downwards.
GTGACATATTCCCAAGGCAGAAATGGACAATTAAGCAAAATCTAGCCGCCAGTCATTCATCGGAAAAGATAAAAGAGACTTAATAATTAATTTTATTTTTCAGTTTTCACCTTTATAATTAATTTAAATTTAATTTTCAGAACTCTATATAGAAACATCCGTTATTTCAGGTTAAAGTTGCATTTGCAAATCATGGTATTAATGTACCTGCAAGAACCGGAAACTCGCTTTGAATGAAAAAAAAATTACTTTGGTGTATGGGGTATTCTTGAAAAAACGTGAAATTTCTCAAACGCAATACTTTTAACCAGCCATATATATACAATATATACAAAAGGCTCTCTATCTCCTCTCTGGATAATAATATTCCAATCTACAATTTCTACTTTTCAAATACTGATGCTTGTAAACTTTTTCTTGGAACACCACTCGTAATCATTCCATTAATATGATTGTAATGATTTTTTCTTTTGTTTGCCATGCATCAGAAATATGATTGTTTTTCTAAAATATATTTAATATGCTATCCGTCACATTTAAAAAAAAATGTTAATACAAAAAAAATCTTTAAAACTTTAATATTTTTTAACTTTTGATTCATTTTATACTACTGGGTTTTTCCGAAGCATATGCATTACTTCATAAAAATTCTGAATCATCTTCCTCCCTCCTCCGAAAAAGAAAGAGAATTTTTTCATAAAATAACACAGCAATTTTTTAAACATTTATTGAAAAACTTATTGAATTCACACTGATTAAAAACTATTATGACCAATAACAATTTAAATCACAGTACATCTATATCTTCAGAACTTATCAGTCAAAATATGACTTAAATGTATTTAAAATGAATTAATGTGATTAAAAGGAATTTAAACGGATGCGTAATTATTCTGGCATATTACAATATATCCGACTTAATGTTTTAAAACGAATTTTCATACATACTTTAAACAGAATTTTTCTTTTATTTCGGGGATTTCCTCATCATTCGCAGAAGTTCAGGAATATGTATTTTACCGATCACCAATCTTGCTATATCAAGTGTTTTCCTGTATAGCGTTCAATTCATTTTCACTAAATGTAGTTATTTCATTTAAGTAGTTTAAATACATTACAAAAACAATGTTTCTAATTTCAGCATCAATGGTACCAATTTTGATTAATTTCAACTTTTGGAGAATTGAGGTGTACGTACAAACTAGAAGATTTTAAAGGTTTTTCTTTAAAAATCCCATTTTTTCTTAGTAGGACATAAAAATATGTTGTAATATGTTGTCTGTCTCAATAAAAGATATAAAAGATATAAAAAAATATAATTTTTTAAAACAATTTTTTCATCAACGATGAATAGTAGAGAATTCCTTCTGTAATTTTAACTTTTAAATAGATATGAAATATTTATTTTTATAAATATAACTCTGATTGAAACACGAAACATCCGCTATTTAATATTTTGTCATAACTGTAGAAAACAAGGTTTAATTAAACACAGCATCCCATTTTCTTAGAATTGCTGCTTTGAACGTATAATTTTTTTTCTAGAAAGCTTAGGGCGGTATAAAAAAGTTAGTTGATGCAGTCAATTTCTATAAAAACACTCTCTTCTTGCAGCATAAATACCTACATTATCAGAAATATTACCTAATTTTGTTTTATGAGCAGTTGATTTGTCTGATAAATTTTCAGAATAGAGATAAGTTTTTTCTTCATATGTTGATTAGCAAATTTTTTCTTCTTCGAACGCTTATTAAGACTTGAGAATTTACGACTTTACATCGTAAAAATAGCAAGAAAATATCACAAGCATGGGTAAAAAGTAAATACATAAATAAACATTTAAAAAGTAAACACAATTTGCAAAATGCAGTTCAGTTAAATATAATTTCTAACAATTTTCCAGGTTTCAAGTGTGAGAAATACATTATTATTTTATATAACAAAATTTAAAAATACATTATTTTATAGAATCAACTTGCGAGATTGTACATTGCTATGGGAATATACGAATACAAATGCGATTTAAAATAGTGTTCCGATATTTAAAAGTAATGTCGTTATTACGACTTTAAAAAATATTTTCTTGAAAACGTTTTAATATTAAGAGTTATGAAAACATTTTATGACTAAGCACATGCAAAATTAATTAGAAACAAGATAATATCTATAACGTTTAAAATCGTGATGTGAAGATTACATTACATTGATGGCCTGAGAAAATACATAGATTTTAATCGATTATTAATGTAAAAAATATTGCACATTGATAATCGATTAAATCTAATGTATTTCCTTAGCTTTTGAAATTTTCAAACTTTCTAAAATCGGTCAATGTAAAGCAATTTTAGTTAAATGCTATTTAAGTTCAGATTTGAAATAACATTTCCATCTGGAAAAATACCTAGACAAGGGAGCCGTAATAAAAGGACGAAGATTACAATAGGTTCATAATATTTTTTCGCAAATGATTTAATTATTAAAAAATTCTATTTTTTCGTGTATGACATATAGTTAAATAAAACCTTTCAAATATTGAAATATTAAGTCCTCTTTGAGAGATGCTTACCTAAATTTTGCCACAAGAAATTTTTCAATGACGAATGTGAGATGTTGCAACGAAATGACTTTTTATATTTCAATCATCACGTTTTATTTACTAATATACTTTTTTGCACATGAGCGAAAAGAAACAAAAAAAAAATTACTTTAACTTGCTGTTCAAGAATGGCAAAGCATGGTACAACGCATTATAATTTGTTTATTTCTTTGATTTCGAATTCATTTCAAAATATTTTAAATATCTTGAAATTTAAGAAGACGATTCAGTTTCTAATAAAATTGTAATTAAAACTACTAATTATCATTACGCAGTTTTAATTATAACGAGTTGTCCTGATGAATAAACTCGCCATAATTCAAAATCTTGTATTGTATTACTACTTGTATTGTATTTGAAATATGGAAGGACTCTAAAAAGTGCCATTTCTTTAAGGATCCGAGATTTTTGGACACTTTATCACTTAGTTAAGGAATAATATGCGTAAAGTTGTGCCTCCTACTTTCACAAATAGTCTGCATTCACTATACTTCCAATAATAAATATATCCTCAATCTATTGAACTACCCACCCTTTGTTGACGTAATAAACGCCTTACCGTACATGCACAAAAGAACTGACGGTTTCAGAATCCGAGAATAAATCGTAAGAGTAGAATACTTCCACTGTTTTTATTTTCAAACTATTTCTTTGATTATTTGAAATATTTTTAAAGTTGAATTTTCTCACTGAAGGAAAAAAAAATATTCGGTTTTAAATAGTTAAGTTTGTTTTCCTTGATCATTTTTCTATGTTAATAAAGCGATAACGCATAATTATGTTAATAAAGCGAACACACTATTAAACAATGTAATAAATATTCTGTACGTTTAATCGTCTATCATAAAACAATCAAAGAGTGGTTGAATATTTGCAATTTATTTAAATAAATGTTATGTATTTTTCATATAGGTTCTACCGCATCTGTGTGCGATGAAAAAAGCTGCGACGAATCAATACTACAAAAGTGGCAACAAACAGAATACAGACCAAATGAAGCCGACCTGAACCGTTTATGCCCGTAAGTTTTAGCTATTACACTGATGGATAAAAAATCCCAACACTAGAAAGGAGCCGTGCTTGATAAACGAAATTTGGTAGGCTTGTTTATACATCTGAAAGATGACGTCCATTCAAATTTCGAGCTACGCGCGTAAGTGTGGCGCTAGTAGCGACACTATGAACATGCAAATGAGGTTTGCTTTAAATAAACGCTGTAAGGTTCGTGATCGTTATTTACAGTTGAGATTTGACGTAGTGGGTTAATGTTAGTCAAGGATGCCTCTGAGAAGACGAAGAAGCCATTATCAACAGCTCACTGAGTTTGAACGAGGTCGTGTTGTAGGGCTACGAGAAGGTGGGTTTTCTTTCCGTGATATTGCTGAAAGACTTGGCAAGAATGTACCGACTGTGAATGAGTATTGGCGGCAGTGGTCAAGGGAAGGTACTGCCTCAAGAAGACCAGGTTCCGGGCGGCCACGTGGTACTACTGAGAGGGAAGACCGTCGTATTCGGCGTATGGCTGTGGCTAATTGTACTGCGTTGGCAGCTGAAATTCGAGCTGCAGTTGGCCACGCAGTGACACAACGAACTGTTACAAATTGGTTACTTCAAGGACAGCTCCAAGTCAGACGCCCTGTACAGTGCATTTCACTGACTCCAAATCACTGCCGTTTCCGACGAGAGTGGTGTCAAGCAAGAGCTCATTGGAGGACGGAGTGGAGATCTGTAGTGTTTTCTTATGAAAGCCGGTTCTGCCTTGGTCGCCGTTTGTTGGTTAGAAAGAGGCCAGGTGAACGCCTGCTAGTGACCTCTCTGCGGCCTAGTCACACAGGGCCTACTCCTGGAGTTATGGGTTGGAGAGCAATTTCATATGACAGCAGGAGCACTCTCGTGGTTATCCCACGCACCCTGACTGCAAATTTGTACGTCAGTGTAGTGATACAACCTATTGTGCTGCCATTTATGAACAGCATTCAAAGGGGTGTTTTCCAACAGGATGACGCTCGCCCTCATACAGCTGTTGTAGCTTAACATGCTCTACAGAGTGTCGACATGTTGCCTTGGTCTGCTAGATCACCAGATCTTTCTCCAATCGAGCACGTATGGGACATCATTGGACGACAATTCCAGCGTCATCCACAACCAACATTAACCGTCCCTGCATTGACCGCCCAAGTGCAACAGGCATGGAACTCCATCCCACAAACTGATATCCGACACCTGTACGACACAATGCATGCACGTTTGCATGCTTGCATTTAAAATTCTGGCGGTTACACCGGTTACTTATGTACCAACATTTCACATTTGAAATGGCTCTTCTCGCCAATGGTTCTACCTGTGATCTTGAAACTTTAATCAATCAAATATGTTACCTAGACAAATTTATTCCTAAAATTTCATTACTATACAATAATTTTTTCTTGGTGTTGGGATTTTTTTTCCGTCAGTGTATTTTATTTTCACGACTCATTTATATCTCCTTTAAATTAAGTATATAACAATTATATGTTTCTTCACAATGTACATTTTTCAAACGATACTTTACCAACATGGTAATAGTAAAATTTCGAATGCAATTCAAATAAATGAATTATTTAGTGTTTCCCAAGAATTCTTTATAGATTGTTTATTCTGTAACGAAAGTAATATTATTGCTGTTAATTGTTTCGCAAATGTGCGCTTAGATTTTTTTTCTTACTTTTGTTTGCTGTGCAATAGAAATGTGATTATTTTTTTCAATATTATCAAATAATTTTATTGGTATTTATGGGTACATATTATAGAATTTGATCTCATAGTTTTAAATTATATATATTATAGTATTTGATCTCACAGTGTCAAATATATACACATCCTAGTATCAAATGTATATATGTCATAATATCTTTTTGTATCGATAGTATCAATCTTTTACGGTCGGGAATAATCAGCGCTTTCACTTTTGGAGAATTTTCAAATAACTCGAACATACTACGAGTTCAAATCCAACCAATAAATTGCAATTAATGCAGAATTAAATATACAAGATAAATATTATAATACTCTAATAGAATAATATATTTTCACTACTTTCATAAAATGAAGTCGATATATTTTATAAAAATTAAGTGGTCTAAATTTCAATATTCTATTAATGTAAGTTATAAAGTAAATCCCCCCCAACACTCCACTCCTGATTATAGAGGGGCTACAGGTTTATAATAAAAAGGTTTTTTTATGTGTAATAAATACATAATCGTTTAATGTATTAATATGCTAAATTAATAAGAATTCAGAAAATTTCAAATGAGATGCATCGATATCCAAACAGAATAGCATTCTTCTCACAATATTTGTGTTACTCGCTGCATTTCATAATTTTTGTCGTTTTATACACGTTTCTTTCATTCATTGGAAAACATCTGCAACTCATAAAAAAATAAGCAGAAAAACGATCGATGAAAATATTCAATATGTGATTGTCAGCTGAACACCTGCTAATGTTTAACATTTTTGAAATAATTTATTTTTTAGCTCGCAGAATGTTCTACTGATTTTAAACATGATCTATCAACTCAAAATATATCAAAATTATCAATATATTTTGAGTTATTTTTTCCCATTTGATTTCATCATTTTATTGTCACATACAATTGAGATACCCTCTTCAAGAACATTCAAAGGGCACTAGAACAGATAAATGATAACCTTAAAATATGCAAGAATATTTTTTTACTCTTAAGTTTCGATTATATTAGAATTATTAATTAAAATTTAAATTAAATATAAATTATCAATGTTGATAGTCTTTTTTAAGATAAAAATCAAAACAGCTAATTTTCTTTAGACACTATTTTTTGTTGTATTTAGGCAAAAATTGTTAGTGATAAAGGTTACACTAATAATACCAAGATTAATTGATGAGTCAAATATGTAAAATGCATGCTGTATTAACAGAGTTTCGAATAATAAATTTTTCTTTTAAATTTGACCGCTTTGTGTGGCAAAAAAATTATATAGTTAATATGGACGAACATAATGAAAGAAAACGCATTTTGTTTCGATTGGAACCACAATTCTATACATTTCAGTTATTAATCGTAGTATTTTGAGATTTAATTTTAATATCACTGAATATTTTATAAAATTATAAAATACTAATGCTGCTATTTATGCGGCAATGAATATTTTAGTAGTCGAACAAGTCAAAATTAAAAACATTCTTCTTGAGTACACTTAAGGCAAAAGCATATTCCTTTATATCTGAATTACTATCTGGCAACATAAATAGTTGATGTCAGAAACTATAAAAATATTAAGACATGAAAACCACTTTTCAGTCATTAACTTCTAAGATATTGCATTCTCAAAAAACTTTGAATACAAAAGTTATTCATCTTAATGAGGCTGTAATTTTGCAAACTGGATTTATTTTTCAATCTTTAATACAAAAATAGTTACAGAAAAATGAAAATTTGAACTTCTCACCATTTCCATCCACTCTGTTAGATGGGCCTTCAGCGAACGCCTCCGAAATTTTTACGTTTCTGACAACATTATATTGTGTGTGTGTATATATATATATATATATATATATATATATATATATATAAAGATTTAAAATTTTTGAAACATATAACAGGTTTAAAGATATTGAAGATACTTTTTCTTTATAACATTGAAGATACTTTTTATTCTTCCTCTGATGGCAGTCAGGATTATCTACAAGACGGCTCGAAACAAGTAGAAATAGGCAGAAAAGGAATGGAATCAATTTTTCTTCGTCTTATATGTTATGTTTTAATAGGGAGAATATTCTTTCACACAGCTTAGACACTATTAAAATTACGATAGTGATTTCTGCATGTCCATCACAAGTAAGGGAAAACACAGGGATCTTTTTAAAAAAGAATTTGCTTATTGGACATTTTTCTAGCCCTTCACGCAGAGCCTGTGAAAGTTGGCTTCTAGCCGATTCAGAAATTTTACAAAGCTTCTCTTAAATTAAGTAGAGAAATGGAATCCAATCAGGAAATAAGAATACTTTTAGAATGAAGATACTGCAAGCTAATTTCAATCAAAACTTTACAAATTAATTTGGATTTAATTTACATGCTAAAATATCATATATATGTTTATAAGGATTTACAATTTTGGAAGCAGTTTCAGTTCAAACACATTGAAAAGACTTTTGATGCTTTTACGTCGTTTTATTCATCACAGAGTAGCAGGTATGTCTATGTACTGCAGGTGCGACGGCACACACACAAACAGAATTAAAGACCGTGGAATGAGGAAAAAGCTCTCGATATTATTCCGGATCATAAATAGCTGAATTCGATAGGGAAAATCTTGTTTACAGTGCTTATAGACTTCAGTTTCTCAAGCGGGATTTCTTAACATGCGACTCTCGAAACAGGGAAAACATAGGAATCTTTTTGTAAAGTCATTTGTTTATTTCAACAACTTTTATGAATTACTTTCACCATGGGATTCGCTGACTAAAAATTTTTACAAAACTTTTCTTGAATTAAGTAGATAACGGGGAATCGGACCTGAAAATAAGAATATTTTTAGAAGGAAGTTAATATGGGCTAAATTGAATTGGAAATTAGGAAATTGATACAATTTAAATTAACTTATATATATATATATATATATATATATATATATATATATACTTGTTTGCGATTTAGGATCTATGATCTGTAACGAATAAAGAAATTTTTCGAAAGTCTAGTCACGAGAATCATTGCAATTGGTAATCTTCCCGTATAAATCTAACTAAAAGCTTGGAATCTTAAGCGAAAGAAGTTTAAAACAAGGCTTAAAAATCTTAAATGCTTTCTAGAGAAATTTCTTTATAATCGATTATCTCAATGGATGTAGAAGGATTACCATTATATATAAATAAATGTTGGAAAACTACTGTGTTTCAGATTTCAGTAATATTGGGATGCAAGAACTTTACAAATATTTGCTAATCTAATCTAAAAACTCTCGAAAATTGGCGAATTAGAATATGACATAATTAGAAGTACTGATCAATTAAATAAAGTTATTTCACTTTATTGCCTAAGTCGCAATAAGTCTTCTGCTATATCTAGAATTATTGGCATTAACCTTCAACTTGAATTTTTTTTTTTTGAAAACTTCCATTTTGTAGTGAAAAAGAATGTCAGTCAGTGTTGTCCTATTAACCCTAAATGGCTGAACAAAATGTAATCTTATTGTAAATATATGTTTAATATCATCTAAAACGGAAGAACTTAAAATTGCTAAAGGAAAAAGGTGAAAATATTCCATAGAACCTAAAGAGGTTTTATGCAATTATCCACTTTATTTATTGAAATATATTATGAATCATGTCTACTTGTAAAATTTAGGCAAATAAAGGTGTGCCACACTTTAAAAATACCTGTCGTATAAAATATTGATTTATTCGTAGAAATGGTCAGATTTTTTTTATTTTTTCCTTTAGACCAACTTTGGAGTACTTTAACTGTTTCATCAAAGTTATCAAGGAATGCACTGGAAAAGATGTGGAAGAATTCATAGAATCTCTGGAAGAATTCGGTAGAATTCTTGCACAGTCACTTTGGAATGGCAGAAATCTAGCCATTGAAATTTGTGATGAACATTCAACTTTCCGCAGAGGTAAGTTATCAAGGTAAATATCTATACTATGATATCCATGACATTAAACGCGCAGAAGAGACTGCTTATTGAAAAAGGAAATGATCAATCTTATAAGTAACAGCGGTGCAAATATCCTTAGTTAAAGACATAAAACTATACCAATATGCGACTGTTGTTGCGAAGTATCAATCTTATAGTTCTAACAGACGCAGTAAAAAATATCAAAGCTTTATTTTACAAAAAATTTATAAAATCACAATAACTAAACACTGTCCAAGTATACACAGAAGAGCGATTTCAAATATTAGTAACGTACTAGCTATACATTCTTTCTAAACAGTAGCAACTACCTAAAGGAAACTTGGAAGTACTATTTCCTTAGTTTATTAAATCCTGTACGCTCAGTCCTAGTGAAACCATGGCTGATTTCTCCAATAATATGGGCACTTCACTTTGGTCGGCAAATGCTTACTAATTTTCAAGGGATTATTAAATCAAGGGGATTTATTAAACTCAGCTATTTCGCATGAGCTAGAACAATCTTCAAAATCTCTTTTGCTAACAACTAATTAAACAGGAAGCAATATTACAAGTTCTTTACGTTATAGCAGTTTTAACTTCAATAGTAAATAAAAAATAACACAAAAATATTTTGCCCAAATGCAAGAACAAGCAGAGAGAATCAAAATAATAAATAAAAAGTACATTTTAAAATGTGTAGTGGAAAAGATCTTTACAGGCAAAAGGGTGCAAAGATAGTATTTTGTATTGAAATATTTACATATCCCAATACTTTTGACACTCATATTAACAGCGTTTTGTGCAAAGCAGTTAACGTATCATCTAATTACATAAATAACAAGATTTTTCAATTTTTAAACATAAATCCGTTTGTTTCTGTGGAATAAAATAGAATTAACGTATTTATCTTACATCACACATTAATTTGAGCTCTAACCACATGCCCAATGTAAGTGCTCTTCAAACCAGATCGATACTATGATACATAGTAAAGCGTCATTTCTTTACACTACTCAGTAGAAGATACTGAAAATTAGTAACGTCATAACAATACATTTCTAACATTAAGAGAAATTTAAGAAAAAAATCTATTGCTGTCTTATACTGAAGTGAAAGACAACAATTAATATAGATTTCAGGTATTATATAGAATCCATTTCACTTGCAACAAATTTTATAGAACACTAGTGCTTATTTTAAATAGATATGATAGCTTTTCGAACAAGTATCCAAGTCATATCAGTTGAATTTATAATAACAGTTACTATAATTTTTTGAAAATTCTCGTAATTTTTGAGTTAAATTGGTTTAGTAGTGTGTATTTTCTATCTTGGCTAAATATCCCTAGTTCATAAACTTCCAAGGTTTTTTTTTCTTCTTTTAATAAGTTGTATATATTGGAAATTTGGTCGCATAACAAGAATTTCTTCTTTTTCAAGAATAAAAAAATATATATGAAATTGTTGGAAGTGCTTTTTTCGGTCATCAATAACAAAACTCGTCTGACATTCTAATATGCTTTTTAAGCTAAAGCGGGAATTTTAGAAACTCAGAAATTCATCAAAATTTCGTTGGATCGATGACTGACCCCTTCTCTGCTTTGACGTCAACGTAGTGAATAAGAATACAAAGATTTCACTCCTTTTCTTATACTATTCAATTGTTTCATGTTTCTAGTGTTTTGCTATTTGATAGAGTTTATTAGATTTTAAGAAAAAATTAGACACTTATAAAGAAAATTGATTATCCTTGCTTAATATGCATTATAAAAAAGCGCTAATATTCGGATGCATCATACTTATCAATTAATCAAGATAAAGCAATTGTATATTCACAGATAAGAAAAAAGTTTCTATTTTGTTGTAAATTTGTTGAAATACTAGAATTGTCAATACTGTTCAAGAATATTTGTGGTGATTGAATTGCCAAGGACCAAACTTGTGACGTTAGGATCCATAGTCGCGCAACATAACCACTAGACAAAAGTGATCACCAGGGTCCGGAGACTGTCAACTGGCTTATTAAGCTTTCGCCATATACTTATTTCCATTTCCCTTTCATATTTGATATTTTCAGGAACTTCTGAGTAATAGTCTTGATACCTGGAAATCTTGAAGTCGTAATGAACTTATGTTTTTGAAAAAAAAAAAAATGAGCTATGACAGAAATAAATGAAAAACAGGAAATTTAGAAGTACATATAATATCAAATCTAGTTATAAAGCTACTTACTATCAGCTTTTTTAAAGGCTGTAAAATTTAACAAATGTCAGTTTTATAAACCAGGTGGTGACAAACTGTATGTTAACTTAAATTGACAGACAATATGATCTAATCTAATACTCTCTTCAGATAAATCTTTCATGATTTATCTACGAGGGTTGATCCAAAAGAGTTTATAAGGAAAAGGAGATAATAACAAGATTTAATAACAATAGACACTGGATATATAATTGTTTCTTCAATTTCACAGGATAGTGTTTCTTAAATGCAGAGAAAAGAAAATAGCCACTGGGAGCAAAATTGAGGTTGCATTAGGATGGCTCTAGATCATAGGTTCCCAACTAGGCGATAACGCCCCCTTGTGAGCGTTTGAAGCTTTCAGTGGGGCGGTAAAAGACAGAGAAAGTTAGGGAGAGTTGATATGGCACGAAGGGGCGTTAGAAGATTAACAGAATATAGTGTACAATAACTTCAAGGAACGATTCCAGAATATTTTTAACATGGACATACCAGACTGGGTTTCGGATCTTTTTTCCTATGTCAGCACAGCATAATCACCTCAGTTAGAAGAAGAACTAATAGAACTGATGACAAATGGGGATCTAAAAATAAAATTCAAGAAAGGCTACCAGAAATTTTGCTGCATAAGTCTATTTCGCAACTGCATTCTGAGTTATGGTCGATTGTTCAACGAATTCTGATAGCATTATCCTCTTCATATTTAGCAGAACGTGGATTTAGTGCTGAGGCAACATTGGTAACAAAAAAGAGAAATTAGCTCCATATTACTGAACGCGGCGACTCACGATTGTTTTTGTGCGAAATCGAGCCTGATATTAACAACTTCCTTATAACGCATCGAAAATTCAGCTTTCTCATTAGCTAAGCTAGAAACTCGATGTCTTTAAAATTTTAATAAAAATACTTTTTAATATAATTAATAATGCGTTTTGATTGGTCTCTTATGATTTTGATTGGTTTATTATGAATTAATTCGTACCATCAAAATATCTGACTGTCCTTATGACAGGTAAGCTAAAACTTTTATTCATCTTTTTTTCAATAAACAAGAAATTCAGTAGGGTTTCAATTCGAACAATATTCTATCTATTAGATTTTTTTTAATTCTTGCTTTCACCATGCATTATGTACGCTCTTATTTATCTGGAGCGGAATGGGGGCGATATTGAAATATTCCTTAGAAAAGGGGGGGGGGCAGTTCAAAAAAGGCTGGGAACCTCTGCTCTAGACCTTCCACCTAAACAGTAATTGAGATATATGTGAGGTAATTGAGAGATATGGGGTGGTCACTTCTCCGCATAATTACCAAAACAATTTAGTTATTTATCACACAATTGGACCAATTTGTATAACTCGACTTGGTAATTATTAGCTCCATGGCTATTGACCCGACTGTCAGCACCTTTTTGAACTTCACCGTCTAATATCAACCTTGTTTCGGATAATGTTTCTTCAATGCTGGGAAAAGAAAATTGTAGCAGGAAGCAAAATCGGGGTTGCATGGTGATGACTTCAGACCTTCAACCTAAACGTTACCAGCAATCTTTCTGTCCACTTCAAAAGAAAGAGGCATTTTGTTACCTCTTGTCTACTCATTGCTTCGTCCCCCATGCACTTCAACGATTTGTCTGTGAATGGGGATGCATTCTTGATACGGTAAAATCTATTACGACTCGAACCTCTGTTCTAGACCAATTCTCTAGACGTCTTATCCTTACTATTACTATTTCAGGTCGTAGTACTAACACTATCTGTTCGAAAAGCGGTCTAAGACAACTGTACACACTGAAGAATTTCTGCTTTCCAAATACTGCTGCTTTTTAATTTTCTTTAATTCACTCGTTTATTCTGCAATACTTAGTGAACACAAGTTTCTTCTTAACTATAGAGTGTAAGAAAATATCCCTTATTTTTTAAGATGGCACTTTTAGATAAAGTTTGGCATATGTTACTGCTAAAGGAGCAAATCTCGAATGAGGCATCTCTGCTCATTTCACAAATGTAGTTATTTCAATATGTAATTCTATGTGATCTCTACGAGGTAGATGGCCTTGGAATTTAACTGACATTTTTGGATACCAATTACTGAATGATTCTTATTCCTGGAAGGATGCATATTGCATCCTTCCAGAAATATCGCATTGTATAATTTTATAATTTTATAAACTTAGTGTTACACATTTCGTCACTGCATGATTATGCATAAAGCTTGAAAAATGTCAAAATATTCCTCCCGGCGAGCTGGAAGAAAAACGGTAGCTTCCTTTACATCTACGCTATTATTTGGCATCATAAATCGTGTATGAGTAAGCAGACCCAAATAGAGCAGGAAAATCTCTTTTCAGCCAGTAACTTCCAAGATAATGAAATTATCGAAAAACATTAACTACAAAAGTTTTTCATCTAATTTGGATAATTTTAATGACTTTATATTCAATATTAAGAAAGTCAAAGCGAAATGAAAATCCCCCCTTCTTTTCCATCTACGACTTCGACCGTGATTTTTAAATTTTTAAAATATTTTGATCTAATTAATATCCAAACAAAATTATTCAAACTATCCTGTTCACAAAATATGGACGAAGCTTTATAAATTTATAATCATTATATATCTAATATATGTAAATTTTTGAACGAATAATGGTTTTGATCTTTATGAACCATAATCGGTGAAGAAAAGAGAAAATTTTTTCAAAGTCCTGTCATGAGAACCATTTGTAATTGGTAATCTATCGATAAGAATCTACCTGAAAACAAGTAATATAAAAAAAATCGGTTCATTTCCTGCTTAGGTATCAACAAAGAAATTGTTTTATTTTAGCCACTACAATTAATATAAATATTTAAATATTGCGATTCTGTCATATGTATAAAGCGACAAAATAGAAAGCGAATTTGCTTGCAATTTAACATTTGCTTTCTATATATAGAGTTGGATTATTACTTTTTATATTATTTATTCACTTTCTTTTTTTTTTCTTCGTTTCTAATTTATGAAGCTGATGGCGGTCCATAATTTCTCGTCGCAAGAATTTAACTCGCATTCTTCACTTTCAAGTGAAAAATGCCGAAGTACTTGTATTTTACCCTCTTGAGATACCGCTTTTTGATTTCACTTTCCATTCTAAACTGCTAAAACTCTATAGTATTAAAAATTAATTACATTTAATTAATGTATTAGAAATGTAAAAATGAATTTGAACTTGAGTGGATGAATAAAAAAAGTATTTCATGAACGAATGAAAATTCAAACAGGATATATAAATAAATATATATATAGGGAGAGTGTGAACTAGTAGTAGGATAAAAAAAAAGAGTGGAAAAACATATCAAGTAAAATTTCGTTAGAAAAGTAATCTAAATTCAAATTTTATTTCAAATTGTAATCCACATTCTTTAAGCATGAAAATGTTAGTAGCTCAGAGACAAGCGATAAAAATATGGACTCCTTTATTTATAAAAAAATATATAAAAAATTTATAAAAAAAATTATACTGCCTTTACTTATTCTATTGCAGATTATCTTCAAAATGTGGATTGCTACACGAATATGATTGACGAAGCCTATTCTGCTTGTAGGGAAAAGGCCGATTCGGTCACTGAATCATTTTTAAGAAATTATCATAATTTATCAGAAGATGAAAATGTTAATTGGGAGGAACAGGCCTGTTTGTAAGTATTTCTGCAAATTTTGATTACAATTTTTTTTCCCCCATAAGAAATTTTTTAAAATCTCATTATTTCAGAATCGTTTAAGAAAAACTAAAATTAAAACAGGTGACCATTATATAAATTAAATTAAAACCTAATTAATTAAACTATTAATTAAACCTAAAATAAAAACAGGTGAGCAATATATATATATATAATATACACTGAAGTGACAAAAGTCATGGGATAGCAATATGCAAATATACAGATGGCAGTAGTATCGCAGCGTAAAAGTATAAATGCGCAGTTCGTTTTCCAGAGCTTTCATTTGTGTTCAAGTTATTCATGTGAACAGGTTTTTCGTGATTTATGGCGGCACGACGAGAATTAACAGACTTTGAACGTGGAATGTTAGTTGGAGCTAGACGCATGGGTCATTCCATTGCGGATATCGTTAGTGAATTAAACATTCCGAGATCCACAGTATCAAGAGTGTGCCGAGAGTATGAAATTTCCGGCATCCCATCCCATCATGGACAGCGTAGTGGGCGACCACCTGCACTTAACGACCGAGACCGCCGACTTCAGTGTAGAATGGTCAATGTTAATAGACACGCAACACTTCGTCAAATAACTGCAGGAATCAATGTGGGACGTACGAGGGACGTGTCCGATAGGACTGTGCGGCGAAATTTGTCTTCCTTGGGCTATGACAGCAGAAGACCGACTCGAGTGCCTTTACTGACAGCACGATATTGCCTGCAGCGACTCTCCTGGGCTTGTGAGCATATCGACTGGTCCCTAGACCAGTGGAAAACCGTGGCGTGGTCAGAAGAGTCACGATTTCAGTTGTTACGAGCTGATGGTAGAGTTCGAGTGTGGCGCAGACCCCACGAAGACATGGACCCAAACTGTCAGCAAGGCACTGTTCAAGCTAGTGGTGGCTGCATAATGGTGTGGGCTGTTTTTACATGGCATGGACTCGGTCCTTTGGTGCAACTGAACCGATCATTGACTGGAAATGGTTATGTTCAGCTGCTTGCAGATCACTTGAAGACAATCATGAACGATGGGATT
>JAPMOQ010027759.1:202852-237821 GCA_026543055.1 Argiope trifasciata | reverse complement strand
TTTTAATCTTTAATAAACTCCTTTTCATCCATCCACTAAGTTCGAATACATTTTTAAAAACTTGTAGTGGAGGACACTTGATGTCAATACAGTTTTTCTTCAAATATTAATTCATAAATTTAATTTAATTTTTAATACTTTAAATAGTGATTTAGCAGTTTGTAATGGAAATTGAAATCAATCGGCAGTATTTCTATTGGTAAAATGCAATAATTTCAGTATTTTTCATGTGAAGGGGAGGAATGCGATTTCAATTATTGCAAAAGGCAATCGTGTTTGATATTTTTTTTTTATAATTATTTAATAAGTTTCAACTAAAATTTTTCAAAAAATCTTTGCTGGCCTAAGTAGGAATTAAATTTTATCTATATATATCACTTGTTTTATTTTTCTTCATTCCATTATTACGTTTTTATGCTTTTATTATATCTTAAAATTATTTTCTTAGAGATTTATTTGTATTTGCAGTAGAACAGCCTATACTCTAATACTCAAAACTTAAAATCATTTGATAGTGGATTACTAAAAGCCTTTAGTAATTAGCTAGCATTTACTTGCATATACATCCAATTCTGCATCGTTATTTATAAACAATCAAGCAAGGTATGAAATTTTCGAAATGTAAATAGATTCATTTTTCAGCACAGCATTCGAAAAGTGGATTAAATCATCATTCATGTAGATTTATATCTTTGAGACATTTTGGGATCAATTGCTGAAATTTTGTACATGACTTATTAAAGGATAGGACATATTTTTCTCGTTGCGAGTATTTTTTACTCTGGGTCCGTATTAAAATGTGAAATTTTTTTTCAGTTTAATCCCCTGAAAATTTTCATTGACTTCAGAGTGACATTTTTACTCAAATTTGTAATTTATTGAGTAAGTCTATAATCAATATTTACAAAATGGAAGTTGCACTCAAGATTGAGATCCCACTGTAGATATATTCTGAAGTGTTTTAATTAAGTAGAATAGAAGTAATAGAAGTAAGTGGTCTAACCTAGCTTTATTTTAAAATATTCTAAGGAGTTAAGATTGTTTACGCTAAACGGGACTTCGAATAACATGGACCTTCAAATTGAGCAGAGCATCCTAAATTAAAGCTTAAAACTTTATTTTCCTACATGCTTAACCAATTCTTTGAGCTCTTTTCAACTGGTCTAACCTGGCTTTATTTTAAAATATTCTAAGGAGTTAAGATTGTTTGCGCTAAACGGGACGTCGAATAACATGGACCTTCAAATTGAGCAGAGCATCCTAAATTAAAGCTTAAAACTTTATGTCTCTACATGCTTAACCAATTCTTTGAGCTCTTTTCAACTGGTCTAACCTAGCTTTATTTTAAAATATTCTAAGGAGTTAAGATTGTTTACGCTAAACGGGACGTCGAATAACGTAGATCTTCAAATTGACCAGAGCATCCTAAATTAAGCATCCTTCTACCTTCACAGATGACCTCCACTTTGAATAAATGTTTTCTTTCATTCATCCTAATCACCATTTAATCCTCTCCTCTACTCTACTGATTCGCTCAGACCAATTAGGGCAAGCTCTTTATTAGTGGGTCGGGTTTGCTCTTATTTCTATTCCAAACCACGGTTGCAGAATGTTAAACGAGTGCATTCATTGTTTCGCATAATGCAGAGTTTAAAGCAGAAATCAATCCAGTAGTACAGAACTTGCATGACCGCGTTGAAAGTGATAGTTTGGATTGCTGACTGACATCTTGTCTGTTTTGACGCGAACATAGATTTCATTCCTTTTCTTATACTATTAAATTGTTTTGCTATTTGATAGATTATTAGATCTTAAGAACAATTAAAATTAGCAACTCATAAAGCAAATTGATTATCCTTTCTCAGTATGTATTATAAAAGAATTTATAAAATATCTGAAGATCTACGTTACAGTAAAAGTTCATTCAAGACATTTTCTCCAAATCATCTGTTGAAACTTTGTATTGTTGCGAAATTTATGCCTTTTCTATTGAGAATAATTTGAATATTGTCACAGTTGGTCAGAAATATGGGTCAGATATAAGTCAAAACTTTCCCAATTTTTCCTTGTGAGATCCTCTTGTTCTAAAAGTTGAATTTCATTTTAAAAAAACATCACGAGACTTTCATGTGGTTTCCAAAAAAGGGAAACTTAAATCACAAAAGACCTCTTTTGAAATGAAAGATATTCAAGACAAAATCAACATTAAGAACCACTTTAGAATGCTTATTTCATTTAAATTTGACTTTTCTGTGGAAAGATTATGTGCAATCAGATATAATTGTAATAGGGATCTCGATATATTAGCTAATAACTACAATATGCACATCTTTTTTCTAATCAATTGTATTAATAAATTTACAGATGCGCGTGTCAAAACAGTCCCCAATAATACGCAGAGATACCACACAAAATATCCGATACTACATAAAAGTCCGGAAAATATATTTTTAAATGCAATTTTCGAGTCGACGGATCACGAACATCATTTTTACTTTGTGTCAGTTGTCTGCTGACTTGCACAGCATGTTAATGGCATCTCTGTAACAATTGCTTGCTGGCTTGCGCTATACGTCGATGGCGGCTCTGTGGCAATTGCCTGTTGACTTAATACATAGATGATGATTTTAAGACAAATATTTCATCGTTTATGGCAAGTCTTTTCACTGAAAGCATTTAAAAGGCGTTTTTGACCTCCTGTCGCTCAATTTACTGATGTCTGTTTTTCTTCTAATTTTCAGGGAAGAAGTATATGAATTGGCTTGTTTAGCTGAAAAATTGGAGGACACATGCAGTGAAGTTGCTAGAAGAGCATACCTAAGTATTCAAGAAAAAATCAATCCATCTTTGAATTCAGAATGCAACGTAGAAGACCCTCTGAGTATTAAACGATCATTTTTTGATCATTTGGGATTGGTAGGCAAAAAAGCCGAGATTTATCGGTTTGTATTTGAAAGATTCAGGAGCAACTAGTACAAGGATTCCTTTGAGTATCCAACTATGAAAAAAACTTTTTGCTTTAAACAAATATGTAGTATTTTCAGTTTCCAGAAATGTTTAATAAAAGAGAAGGAAAGAAAAAACATCTCGCCAATAATTTGTGCTATAATATATTCTTAATTTCTTTATTAAAATTTTTTTGCATGTGAAGTTGTCATTTGGGTTCCATTTATTTTTGCACCTTATTATTGACTTTTAAAATCAATAAACAGACTTCTTGGATGTAAATAAATTGTAATACCAAAACATAGAAAGGAAATAATTTTACCTATCATTGGAAGATATATAATAAAATAAAAAATACGGATATTTTCCTTTTAAATTGTTATATTTTTATTGAATCAAAAAGTATAAGGGATAAGTTTATGTAAAGAATAACACATAAGGCAAATGGCTTCCATGACTTTACCGGCGCATACGCAATAATTTGTCGAAATTTTCCAAGACGACCACTTTGCATAAATGGGGCTACATTTCGTTGATGTATCATTGAATTTATTCCTTCAATGCATGCGTGTATGTGGGCATAGACCTTTCACTTCAAATAATCCTACAAAAGGAATTCCAATGGTTTTAAATCGCATGGTCTAAAGTACCAATTCTCAATTTTTTTTGTACGGTAGACATCAAACTTTCTTTCTCCTAAAAATATTTTTCAATAATAAAAACACGTAACATACTTTGTTGTATCGAGTTACCCTTCATTTTTATAATCCTAAGCTTATCAGCTTTCAAATGGCTTTTTCAATAGGGTTACCTACACTTTACAGCACGAATAGTGAAAACCTAATTTTTCCACTTATTTTACAACACTCTTTATAACTGTGCAGTACACCTTTTACAAGTCACAAATAGTGTTAGTATAAAAACATGCGCACATAAGTAGGAGAAAACTATAACTATTTAACCCGTTCATATTCAAATACATCTTTTTAATATGACCATTTCATGAATGGAACTTCTTTCGTAATCCGTGAAACGTATTTACATTACGAGTAACATCTTAATCTGTGAAATAATATCTTGGAGTAATATAGCACATATCTTAGAAAATAATAATGCAGGATTTAATTATTGACCATTCTGACAGCTTTTGTTTTTTAAAAAAAAACTTGATGAATTTTACAAAAAAACTTTTAATAAACTTTGTAAATTTATTAATTTCAGTTTTATACGGTAATTTTTTTATATTTAGCAGGATATAAAATGAATACCGTTTGTGGGTAAACGTGTAGATCACTGGAAAAAAATTTCTTTTGCCACTTAATATTATGTTCTGTCATATACAAATTTATATTAATTGTAATCATCTGAAGAGAGTAAAAAATTCAGGCGATTTCGTAAATTAAGAATTCAGGTGATTTTATAAGCGCATAATGGCAATTAAAATATTGAGAAAGAATACATATTCTTTGTTTGTATTCACATGAAAAAAATCAAATTTGTTGTAAAAACTTTATTACAATACAGAACAAAATTAAAATCTTTAATAGGTATTTTAAAATTATTTTTAATTTAACATATTTTATAAAATAGTTAAAAGTAGTAAACTAAGCAGCATTAGAGTTTTTAGAAGAAAGTTCCGATCGGTAACCATATTGGCTACAAACTAAGGCTGTACATTAATCTTTACTTCAACCAAAAATTCAATTCATGTAAATCAAAATATTTCATAAACTTAGTATATTTTTAAAGCAACAAGCATTTGCACAAAATTATTAGCAATGTACAGTAACTAACTTCGGAATAACGAGAAATGTTAGATATTTTTTAATGTACTGTACTATTGATAATGCAGGAATAATATAGTGCATATCTTGGAAAATAATAGAGCATCATTTAAGTGCAATGTAATGTTTTAAAAGAGCGTTCAGTCAAAATATAGAAGGCTATACAGTTAACAATAGCTGACTGTTCTGCTTTTATTTTTGTTGAAGCAAGCGAAACATACTGTAGGCAATACCTTACCAAGTGAAAAAATTAAATCTTCTCTAGTCAGTATTCTTGTAAAGGTGATAACTCAACAATATTTTAAAAAACGATTTACGTTTTCATCAAACTGCTTGTGTTACGTCAAACGATATGCCCGTATGAATAAATCTAATACATGCTAGCTCTTAGTGCTCCGAAAAATAATTCGATGCATAAATATTTCCCGAATAAGATTACTTGTTAATTGCTCCGAAACATTAATATGAATTTTTTAAGTTGAATGTTCTCGGAAAACGAATCTACAACTTTTTACCTGTCAAAATTTAAGAATCAAATTTATGCAAAATGTTGCATTGCTTTAAGTGATGCCCGAGAGGAGACATCGGAATGCTAAAGATTAAATCTGATGCTATTAGTCCAAACCCCTCCATTGGTTTGGAATGAAATGTCTCTGAAGTGAGATATCAAATCAGAGTCATCCTCTCATCGACCATGATTTGAATTTACAAGAGTCAGCGTGTTGATTCAAATTGACAGAAACTTAATAGAAATAAGCTTTTAAAAAACTGAATTTTGTACTTTTGCTATGATGTATCCAATTATATATTTGTATGCCATTCCGTTCTTCAAATGCAATCTATCTGCCTTGAACCAGTAATATATAATTATCATGTATTTTTATTCAAAGCTATTTGCTCCTGGATCAAAATAATCTACTTCAAATATTAAAAGGTTTTAATTCAGAATTAAAAAATAAATCAAAAATAGTTCATTTTCATTTATTAGATTAACCTTGTTCTGAAGATTGGTTTACAAATTTGATAAATGATTTCATTGTTGAAACATTCGAATAAGTATTTTAGTCTCGTAAAGTATGTAAAACTTCAGTTAGGGGATATTTGATATAAAATGAGAGATTGTGTATGTGCATCTAAATTTGGGTGCAAAATAGAAGTTGATTGAAATCTCAGAGTTTTTTTTTTGTTTGTTTAACACATAAAAGAAATCTCATTAATATGTTAGAATTAATAGTCTAAAATTTTAATAAAAGTATTAATCTAGCAACGTTTTTGGCAAATGAGATATTTAAAAAAAATATTTTATAGCTTATTTTTTAAATTCTAATTTATTAAAAACGATTTTTAATAAAAAGAAAAGATACTTTAAAAAAAAAAGTCCAATTGACTATTCCATTGAAGATATAATTAGAACATGTTTATTCATTTAGTAAATATTCCGATACCAAAAATTTAAAAATAACTGGCTCACAGTAAATGTATAAAAATGAAATGTTTGATATCACCTGAATCCAAGACTTGAAACATATCAACATAAAAATTTCAATTGGCGACTACGACACTAAACGAGTTTTTCAGCAGTCAGGGCGAAGAGACAATTATAAAGAAGAAAGGATAGAAATTTAACATTTATGGCTGTGTTTAAAAAAACAAAGTAGAGACTGTGACTCTGGGGTATAATGTTTCTGTGCTCATAGTGCACTTTACAAACACGGGTTGACGTGAATTAAATTCAACTGCCGACGGAAAAAATTAAACATTTGGTTAGGTTTTTTTTATTTGCCTGAAGTAACTTGATATAAACGGAATGAAACATTGCTCAAAAGCACCTTTCTCAAGAGGTCAACACGTGATCTTAGTAAGGTAGGTATATTAAAGCCACTTAAGTAAAGGAAAGAAACAATTCTGTAATTTTATCTGCAATGTTGTTTCGATGGTAAAAGTTTATTTTTAGAGAAATGGATTGTTATACACTGATGGAAAAATAAATCCCAACACCAAGAAAAAATTATTGTACAGTAATGAAATTTTAGGAATACATTTGTCTAGGTAACATATTTAATTGATTAAAGTTTCAAGATCACAGGTAGAGCCATTGGTGTGAAGAGCCATTTCAAATGTGAAATGTTGGTACATTAGTAACCGGTGTAACCGCCAGAATTTTGAATGCAAGCATGCAAACGTTCTTGCATTGTGTCGTACAGGTGTCAGATATCAGTTTGTGGGATGGAGTTCCATGCCTGTTGCACTTGGGAGGTCAATGCAGGGAAGGTTAATGCTGGTTGTGGATGACGCTGGAATTGCCGTCCAATGATGTCCCATACGTGCTCAATTGGAGAAAGATCTGGTGATCTAGCAGACCAAGGCAACATGTCGACACTCTGTAGAGCATGTTAAGCTACAATAGCGGTATGAGGGCGAGCGTCATCCTGTTGGAAAACACCCCCTTGAATGCTGTTCATAAATGGCAGCAAAATAGGTTGTATCACTACACCGACGTACAAATTTGCAGTCAGGGTGCGTGGGATAACCACGAGAGTGCTCCTGCTGTCATACGAAATTGCTCACCAACCCATAACTCCAGGAGTAGGCCCTGTGTGTCTAGGCCACAGAGAGGTCACTAGCAGGCGTTCACCTGGCCTCCTTCTAACCAACAAACGGCTATCACTGCAACCAAGGCAGAACCGGCTTTCATAAGAAAACACAACAGATCTCCACTCCGTCCTCCAATGAGCTCTAGCTTGACACCCCTCACGTCGCAAACGGCAGTGGTTAGGAGTCAGTGGAATGCACTGTACAGGGCGTCTGGCTTGGAGCTGTCCTTGAAGTAACCGATTTGTAACAGTTCGTTGTGTCACTGTGTGCCAATTGCAGCTTGAATTTCAGCTGCAGACGCAGTACGATTAGCCACAGCCATAGGCCGAATACGACGGTCTTCCCTCTCAGTAGTACCATGTGGCCGCCCGGAACCTGGTCTTCTTGAGGCAGTACCTTCCTTTGACCACTGCCACCAATACTCATGCTTAGTGGATACAGTCCTGCTAAGTCTTTCAGCAGTATCACGGAAAGAAAACTCACCTTCTCGTAACCCTACAACACGACCTCGTTCAAACTCAGTGAACTGTTGATAATGGCTTCTTCGTCTTCTCAGAGGCATCCTTGACTAACATTAATCCACTAAGTCAAATCTCAACTGTAAATAACGATCATGAACCTTTCAGCGCTTATTTAAAGCAACCCTCATTTGCATGTTCATAGTGTCGCTACTAGAGCCACACTTACGCGCGTAGTTCGAAATTTGAATCGATGTCATCTTTCAGATGTATAAACACGCCCACCAAATTTCGTTTATCTAGCACAGCTCCTTCCTAGTGTTGGGATTTTTTTTCCATCAGTGTATATTTGGCCTTTGTAGCCAATAAATATGAAAAATTAGTGTCTCTTAAATCTAGATATTGCAATCACTTCAATTTCCCTTTCGTTCTCTGAGGAAAGATCTGCCAATAACAACTCCCTCTATCTTTCCTAGGGGGCGCGGTGGCCTAGTGGTAAGGGCTTGTTAACCATAGGATCTCAAGTCCGTGACCAGATTCCACCGAAAAACCGTCGTTTAAGGGGATATGTTGCACATTAAATCTGTTAATGAACAAAATTTCCCAGTTGGTGTGATGCGGTGTGGAAAGAGAGGGTGGAAGCTCAAATGTCATTATCGGCATCTGACTGCGGCTGAAAATTACGATGCCCGTTCCAAAATAGTCTAGTGTTGCTTTAAAATAGGATGTTAAAATAACTAAACCCTCTGTTTTGCCCCCCCCACCTTTTTTTCGTTATTTGAAACCCAAACTTTCTAAAGGATCGATGGTTTTTTTTTTTTTTTTTGAAAAAGAATTTTTATTGGCTTTGCATTAGAGCAAAAATTGTAGATTCAAACTCTATGAGCAAATCTAATTCATGATTTGAATTTCAATGCCGAATGAGAAGAAATGAAAATTTGTACAGATTTTGTGGGGAAATATTACTTTTTCAGACTTTTTTAAAATAATTTCTTTCTATAAGATGAAATTATATATGCTTCAGATTAAAAGTATTGTTTTTATACAGTAAACCTATTGCACGCATTGGAAGACCACGCCTACTTCAAGAACATTATGTGACCCCAAAGGAACAATGGCAAGTGGTTGCGTCATCGGTACAATATTTACTTTTGTCTCATTGCAGGCACGTGTTGTTCCTGAAGTAGGTGTGATCTTCAATTGCGCTCAATAGTTAGCCTCGTGTGCACCATGCTTTATAAGTCGATTGAAATTTTTAAAATTAATTATTAGGTAACACATATAGATAAGAAAGTATTCAATCAATTAATAAACAACGTGTTTAATACTTTTATTTAAAAATTTAGTTTCACATTACACCAAATTTTATCTCTAATACGGTTTATCATTGACACAGGATGCAATTGATCCCACACATTATTCTTATGTTAGAAGGTGAGTAGTTCATAATTGATTAATTATACTCTTTGATATTTTCAAAAAAGAAATTACTTTATTTAAAACATTTATGAGGCATAAATATTTATAGTTTGCAGAGATAAAATAATGTATTTTAGTGCTTTCTTAAATTTACTTGCCATTGTTAGACTTTCGCTTTCAAGAAATGCTCTGATAATGCCTATTTCATATTTTGTAATGTTATTCTTATTTAGTACATTGTGCATATTTTCATGTATGAAATGAAACCTTCTACTGGATTATTAAATATTTACAAAATGATTTGTAAACGCATACATACATTAATTTTACTTTAACATCACTAAAAAGGGGGAAAATAATTCTTAAAACGACGAAAAACTTTTTAATGTTTATTTAATTAACTAACTTGCATTTCACTACCAGAAAGTTAACATACATTCCATACTCTTAATTTCTTTTTTAAAGATTCGCCACCACAAAGAATTGCATTTCACGAAAGATAATGATGATGATTATTAGATTATTAGTCGATTAGATCAGAAAATGTTGATGGAGGATTATGTTGTTTTATTGAAAAATGATTAATTATATCATTTTGAAGAAAATTTAATTTACTTAAGCATATACTATCCTTAGTACCGAGTTCCTAAACGTGTGACGTGTTATATATTAGTACCAATGCATAGATATTCGAAAGTCATTAAAATATTTAATGCGTCAAATAACTAATTGATTTATTACTAGTTCTAGCATAAAAATATAAGTTATGAATCCACTCTAAGAGTACATCTATAGCTAATTTTTAAATTATAAGAAAAGATAGAACATACTTTCGATTCGAAAAATGATTTAAGTCAATTTAAGAATGTTCTTGTATTTATGTATTGCAAAAATACTCAATGTTTAAACATAAATGATTCCCAGGATTAATATCAAAGGAAGTTTGTAAAAAGTGTTCATACTCCAGCATTTTAAGCAGAATGGACTTTTCTCTATTTAAAACTGTTTAATCTCTAGAGCTTTGAATTTAATTATTTTAAACCAGGTAAATGCCATCTTTAATAATTACCTCCCGTTGATTTGTGGGTTTTTATTGAGGTATAGATTCAGAAGGTTTAAAATGATATTTAAAACATCATAATCTAGTCAGCTTTTGTCGCCGAGTTTTGAGCAATTTCTTGTTTAAAACTTTAATATCCTATGTATATTTCACTAAAAATTGTTAATAAGGTAGAGACTATACATTTCGCAATATTGCAAAAATAAATAATTGGATCAAGCAAAATGAATCAACATATTTTGCATTATTAAAACGGTTTCATAACAAGAACTGTATTTCTAAACTGACACTTATACAATTAGTTTTTTCGTCAAAGTGAAAATCTTATGCCAAATCAGGTTTGATGAAATGTTCAAGATTTTTTCTGACAATACAGCTAATGTTAAAAAAAATAGAATTGTAAAATATTAGGTGTGTGTGTGGGGGGGTCAAACACAAAAATAAATTCCTTACACTTGTTTTCAAGGTTTTTCTGCATTTTTGGATGAGACATGCGATACCGATTGCGATGAATTAACTCCAATTGGAGAATGGCGAACGGAGAAAGCTGGGTGCGACGGAACAAGAAGTGGGTGTTTTCCAAGTTTGGAACAATTGAGAATGTTATGCCCGTAAGTAATTTTACTCCTATTAAGTAAATGCGATCAATAAAAACGTACAACAAACTTTACAAAAGTTAATGTTGAGAAGCCTGTGCAATTAGATATGAAAATGTAATTTTGTAAAATTTTTCAGCAAATCTTCGAAACTGTAGCTTTTTTTTGAGCAGGACTATCAGTTTTATATTCCAAATATAGGTGGTTTTATAATTTTTCTAATTGAGGATCCTTTCTTTTTCCAATATATATCTGCATTTTTTTGTGAATAAAAACTTCTCCATCAAGTGACAAGACCGTTATGCCTTATGCAAGAAGCTGCAAATGGTAATAAATGAAATACAACGAATGCACATCATCATAGTTTAGTTACTCAATCTTAAGAAATCCACTTGCTCTCCCTACAAGATATATAAATCGGGAATCTTTATAATAGATATAACAGATAATATAAACAGATGCACATTGTTATAGTAAGAACGTATTAATGAAAGGTGGATTACCATTACAACAATTTTAATGGGTTAAAGTGTAGCACGGTGTGCCCCTGAGTTTATCGCCAATATGGTAACCCAACGGAACTTTCTTACAGTAACCCTAATTCTGTTTTGTTTACTACTTTTTATAATAGTTGAGTTGTTCAGGAACTACAACTGTTTTATAATACTTTTAATATTTAAAATATCGATTTCAGATGATTTACATTTTGCTTATTTATTTAATTTAAAATTTATTATACAAAGAAAGTTTAAAATAAAATTAATATTAATTAAAATAACATTTATTTCATTTTTTGTGTTAATATTTACAAAAAATTTTCGTTTTCACACTTTTAATTATCACTATGCGAATTCGCAAATCGTCTGCGTTTTCGTATTCAAAGAAGTCTGCCATGGAATTATTCGCAGTTCTTGTAATTCTTTTGGTGTTCCAACGTTTGGTTCCCGCGAAATATTATTATGTCTGCAATCGTACAGGAGTGGCTTTTTAGTAGTTGCGATGGTAGGCACAATTTCGAACCTCTGAATGGATGAAGGGGGATTGGAATATTTTTTTGAGTTGATGAGGCTTGGAAAGAATGCTTTGAGTGTTATGAAGTGCTTATGAAAAGATTAAATAAAGCAAGTAAGTACATTAAATATTAAAAATTCTGTATAATATTCGTTCCTATAACATCATTTATTCTTACTTGTAATATTATTATGCACTGTTCCTTAATCCACACCGTCCATTTGTTCAATTTGCTAGCGAAGCTACTGCATTCCCGCTCCTTATGAAAGCGAAGCCCTAGGATGTTTTTTTTAAGTTAAAATATACTGCCCGGTGCAGTATTAAACAAATAATTATAATTAGTTAAACATTTTAAATAAAAAGGCGGGAAATGGCAACCGTAACTATTCCACGGAACAGTTTGTTTATTTTGTCCGCCATCTTTGTTGGCGACTTGGCATCCTTGGCGCAGCAAGGGGCACACTATTCTACACTTTTACCTTTTAATGTTATCAAATATATGTATAAAAGCTCATAGTGCTCATATTTGCTCATAGTGTGCTACTAGCCCTGTTAACACAACATGGTAAAGGGTTATCGTTCCAGAAATGCTTGTGACGTTAAATGTAAGCATAAAATATACTAGATTTGTACATGGTTTGACACAAGCCATGATACATTTGGATTTTACTTCAAACATTTTTTAAAATTTCAAATCCTTATTGTAATGGATTAAGCCTCTTTGGGAAGAAATCATGTGATGGTTTCCAAAGAAAACACTATATATCGTCTTTCTCGTGTCATGCGATCATCACAAATATGAAGTCTTTGCCAAAATATATTCGCCGAAATTTCGGTGTAGTATATGGTAACATAACTGACATTGCCAATCTAAAGATATCGTAAGCATTCGTTCGTTCCAGATTCGGTTTATTTTTCCTTTTGCAGATCTAAGAATCATCTTCAATGATGTATACGTAATCATGAGTAATGATCTTCATTAACATTGTTTATGGTTTTGATTAACAATGACCTTCATTATCAATATACAGAGCCTTGGTTAATAATGATCTTCATTAGCAGTGCGCATTGGCTTGGTTAATGATATTCATAAACAGTGCACATGGACTTGGTTGATAATGATCTTCATTAACTTTGCGCATAATCTTGTTAATAATCTACATTAGCAGTGCTTATGGTCTTAATGATTTTCGTTAATATTTCTCCTTTGATACAGCCTAACTTTTGCAAGAAACATTTAATTATTGGAACGTCAAGTTTCTTTAGCTAAAATATCTATTTTTTGAGGAATATTTCAACAGTTTTTTAAATATTTGATGCATCCCATTAAAAATACATAAACCTAATTGACAGTGTTTTGAAATTATGTAGTAAAAACCAAAATAAAAGCTCATTATAAGAATTAAATATACTGGTTGACTTTTAGTACCTACTATATACAAACTGCGATAGTCTTGGATACGATATTATTACGATTAATATTAAAATATCTCGATTTTTATTGTTTAACCATTCATTTCTTCACCATTCCTTTACTTCTATTATCTTATCCTTAATCTGGCACATAAAATAGATGTAGTTCTTTTGAGATTTGAGATGTAGGTTCAAAATTCTAATTATCAAAAACTGATATTATGCACGACTTTTAAGATGGTAACACATAGGAAATTCAGTTGTCCTTCTGTTAACGAGTGTATGGAATCAAATATTATTTGATCACAACGTACAAATATAGGCTATTTTGGAATTTTTTTTATTTAGCTCTAAAATATTATATTAGTCTGCAGGCTAATTTTAAATTTCCCCTGTTAGGTTGAAGTCATAGATTGAATAAAAATGCTAAATTCATGTCAAAATACTTCTAAACTCTTGCATGCCAATGCAATCTAAGGCTTTCTCTGGCATGGCAAGTTTATTGGAAAGTATGCGAGAATGCATCGACTGGATTAAAATTTCCCTCATTTCCTAATAGGTTAGTTGGTTAGTTAAGGTTTCGTGGCACAACAGCCATGTATGGCCATGCATCGCCATGAAACAACATGAAACTTCAACATATGGTTGAAGATAATCATACAAAAAGTTCTAAAGTTTTTAAAAAATTGAAATTTGCAAAAACTTATAAATGTGAAGATAAAACAGTTGCTAGTTAAATAAGACGGGAGAGACCACTTTCTTTCAAGGAGGTAAAAAATATTTGGATATGGATGTTCTTTCACTAAGTCACGAATATTTGAAGATGATTTAAAGAATAAACATAATAGATGAGGACAAAAAATTGGACATTCAGATAAAACAGGAATAACAGTCAAGTTAACAGGACATTCAATTCAGATGGGGAATTTTCACCAAAAAGCAGGTATGTATGTGTGAGACAAATATGGCCAAGGCGAGGCCGAGTCAATTTGATGTCCAACTTGCGCACTGGAACAACAGACCACAGAGTATTCTCGGAATGAAGAGAATGCAGATTATTAGGATTCTGCAAATCCCATGTTCCTTTCCATAAAAAAAATACATTGTAAAATGTATATTTTTTAAATTAGAGTACAGGTTAGCTCGTTGTAGAGGTTGTTTTTTCAGCATATTCACTGCCTACAATACCATATGGCCAGGTAACCAACAAAATAAAATTTGGTAGTCCCGAGTATGCAAATTTTTTCAAAGATAGACTATCTGCTGTTAGTGGGTATGTTTTAATGTGAAGATTATTGAGGGATTCTAGAGCACTCATACTATCAGAATAAATGCAAAATTTATGGTTAGTAAAATTCGAAATTTTCTCAAGAGCAGCTAAAATTGCCTTAAGCTCAGTAGTTAAAACAGAATACAAAAATACTCAACTGAAAGCTGCTTGTGTACTAAGCAAGGATAACACAACCCACGCGATAAGCTCTTTAGTTTAGACTAGAGATTTAAAATTTTGAGTGCTTGCGCACTATACTTTGGTGTTTTTCGGAATAAATTATCAGTTATTTGCGTTAATTAGTTTGTAGAATTGGTTTCAACATATTGTGATATTTATAATGAATAATCGCATGTAATAATAAATCAAAAAGTAAAAAAAAAACATTAAGTTTTAAAATAAATATTTCTATTTTTTAAAGCATTAATAAAGGCTTTTAAAAAATGGCTTTTTAAAGATTTGAAGATAAATATATATTTATTTTAGGCAAACATTAAGTTTCTTAAATTGCAAATCAAAGGCGATGGAAACTTGCGATGAGCTGGCAAACGTTCCTAACTTGTCACTTTTTACAAAATACAGTATGAACGTGGAAAATATTATTCGAGACCTCTGCAATGAAAGTTCTTCTTTCCATAAAGGCAAGTAAATGTTCGTACTATTTCTTAAGCAGCGTTCATAATAGACTATTATGCGCAATAGAAGATCACGCCTACGTCAAGAAGATCATGAGACTCCAATGCGACAGTTGCAAGTAGTTCTCACGGATACAATTATTTGCCATTGTTCTATTGAGATCACTAGATCTTGAATGAAGCATGGTCTACTATTGCGCATAATGTTTGACCTCGTGTAAAAGTTACTTTAGTATTGTAAGAGATTGAGATTATTATTTTAGGTTGACTATTTCTTAATTTCTAC
This sequence comes from Argiope trifasciata, assembly GCA_026543055.1. NCBI lineage: Eukaryota > Metazoa > Arthropoda > Arachnida > Araneae > Araneidae > Argiope > Argiope trifasciata. The sequence continues at coordinate 222,348 of JAPMOQ010027759.1, read as the reverse complement.
TATTATTTCACACTCTCCCTATAAATATATATAATATTTTATTCAGTTAAAATTTTCAGTCATCAATAAAATACGTTTTGTTCATCCTCAAAAGTTCAAACACATTTTTTAAAACTTATAGTGAACGACACTTGATGTTAATACAGGTTTCTCAAATATTAATTCATTAATTAAAATTAACTAATTTTTAATACTTTAAATATTTTTAGCAGTTTGTAATGAAAGTTGAAATCAACAGGCAGTAGCTCAATCGGTAAAATGTAAGGATTTCAGTAAATAAAATTAAGTGGTTAAAACTCCAGCTTTATTATCATAATATTTTAAATGACAAATTTTATAATATGTTAAATGTGTATGCCTGTAGACAGCATTTCCTATTTAAGAACAGAATTGCAAACTAGTTCTTGATTATAAATCTTGTTGAGGTGCCCTCGTGAATGCTTGTGGGAGCCCTATTTTCCTTCTCTGTTTGGCCGTCTTTAGTGCTGTCATGTTTACGACTAATTACTTTCTGGGTTACTTTTTAATGCTTGTCTATGTGTGTTGTGCTTTTTCCTCCATGACCATGTCTTCGTCACTATTTGTTATTGAGATTTAATAATCTGTCACTATACAATCACAGCATCAACCCTGTATTTAGTACTAGATAGTACCCGGTGCGCTGCTGCCTTAGAAGAAAAAATGCTGAAAATATCGTTTGGAATTTAAATAGTTCTTGTTTAATTAAGAATGATAAGAATATCATATTACATTCAATGAATTCATACATTGAAATTTGATGACATAATGGAGAAGTACATATAATATTTGTTTAAATTTTTGAACTTAAATATTAAGTGCTTTTGGGCAGACTATACATTCTGTTTTTCCGTGTTCAGGAAAAGTAAATAAATTTCTTGGATGTCCGACTCGTAAGCATCCAACATACAATTGGTCGTGTGAAAAACATGATTTTCAGTGAGAATAACGGGAATGCGCGGAATAAACACAGCTTCTCCAATCGGATTTCTTTTAAGAATAGTTGAAGCACTTCTTGAAATATTGGTCTTTTGATTCTGATGCGTATTATTTAGCATATAAGCGGAGCCTTCCGATTCCTGCCGTAATTTGATATTTAGATTCTGAAGCAAGTTAATTTACAATTCGTAAACGATCTGCTTTATAGCACACTTGTCGTTCTTTGTTCCAGAAGCTTGAATTAGCTTATTTATATCGCTATGCTGATCTATTTATTAAATGACGAACATTTTGGGGCATATTTTTAAATCATAACGATATACGCTTGTATAACCAAAATAGCTTGTCAATTCACTGAATAATTGAAAAATTCCTATTTGTACTGGAAATATGATATACACCATGATTAGAGTCGATACTAATAATTATAGTTTGTATGTATGAGATTATGTCTAAATAATGTGTGCAGATTGCCGCAAATGAAATGTTGTGCAATCTGAATTACAACATATGCATAGGATTATTCATTAGTATGAAAGAAAAAAGTAGCGTTTGATATAAATATTTTCGATTTCGTTTCACTCGCATTGATGGGCATCATCCATAATAATTTTATTTTGTTAAATATATACATGCAATTAACTCCAAACGGTGCGCTCCGTTTACTGTTTATCATTTATCAATTTTAAAATGCAATATTCGCGCAAGTGTAAGCAATAAGTTGGCAAAGTTTCTTCGGAATCGATTGAACGTTACGGCAGGGAATAAGATGCAAGCAAAAATTCGTTTTTGGATATTGGATATGATAACTATTCTATGTCTATAACCTTCGAGCAGATGCAAGCAATCAGTTGACCAAGTTTCATTCACAATCGGTTTACCGGTACGGCTAGGCATAAGGTGCGAATAAACAAAAATTGTATTGGATAACTTTCAGAGCTTGGTAAAGAACAAATTTTCTCAAAGTAAGTTATTTTTAATCTTTCCATATAGAATTTTATCTATTTATAATATTGAATTCAATTTTCAGTAGTTATGTATTAATACCTCTATAGTTTCATGATTCATGTTTTGTTTTAATTTAGATTATGTTTCAAAAATAAACTGCTACAAGGACTCCTATATCTTGGTGACACACATTTGTTGGCGTTTGTCAAACCGAACTAGAGAAGAATTCATAGAATACATGGATCTAAAGGACAAAGACATTCCCAATGAAATTAAATGTTTGTATGTATTATTCGAAGCTATGCACTTATCATTTTCTTGAATACGAATTTTGTAAAAAATTTTGCAAATGTCAAAGATATTAGAACTTGAGATTTTGACGAATCTCTTCGATTCACATTTTTCCAAGTTCGAAAAAATTCCTATAGCCAAACTAGAAGGCGAAGGCAGATTCCTTTACATCTAAGTTACTATCTAACAAAAAAATTTGTTGATGCCAGAAACAGTCGAAATCGGGGCTTGAAAATCACTTTTTTGCCTTTAACTTCTAAAATATGGCCTTTATCAAAACATTTTAAAAAAGAAAAGTTGTTCGTCTTGATTAGGTGCTAATTGGAATAATTTTTCTGTCTTCAATATTTAGAAAGCTATAAATTTGCCAAGCCTAAAAAAGCTACAAAAGCTGTAAATTTCAACATTCCCCACCTCCCATCATATCTATACCCTTTGAGCTAGATGGACCATTTATGAACTCGTCCGAGAATTTTAGATTTCTAACACATTCCAAGCCAATTAAAGTTCCAATAAGACAAAATTCCTCCAGTTATTTTGTTCACAAAATAACAAAATGTTTTATTCGCATATATAATTTTGAAAAAAAAAAAAGGGAATTTTAGGTTTTAGTAACCATTACAGATAAAGAACGAAAGATATTTGCCCTATGTCGTATCATGAGAACCATTGCAGAAGGTTTTCTTCCTGTAGGAACCTACCTCAAATATTTTTTGGAATTATATCCTTCTATTTATACCATATATTAAATATCTATATTTTAAATAATTTAAAAATGTTTTGAGCTGTAAGTGGGAAATTTGGTATACGGTCTTGACCTACTTGTATATTTCTATCAAATTCTGAGTTAAATCCGTTGAGCGGAAATCTATCAACTGTCTAAATAGAAGTGAGCTTAATAACTCCAACATAAGCTTAGCATCTAAAATGTAATCCTTTCGATATTTCTAAGTTCAGTGGTGGCGGGGTGGTCGGCTGTATGCAGGAAGCATCTAAAATGTCGATTCACTTCAAATTTTGCACAAAATCTGCGTTCGCTGACCTTTTCAAGTGCATGTATATAAAATATAAACATGAGTTAAATTAATTGAATTCAGTATGTGGTCATATAACTTCAACTGCAGTTCTTGCCAAATTTCATTTCAGTGGAAAAGGGCATACAAAAAATATTCTTACACTAAATTTAATATTAAAAAAATGGAATCTCATATTACAAATTTCCGGCTATTATGTGCGAAAATTAATTTTTTATGTCATTATTTGTCTTAATTAATTTGTCATTAACCAATTTAAAACGGTTTGGAAACAATACTCATACATATAATTTGCATATAATAAAAACTCATACACATAATTTATTTTAAACTTTATAGTTTTTTTAAACTTTCATTTTCAATTTTTCTAGCTAGCAATCAAAGTTTTGTAGCTCGACCGATTTTGCGATTTAAAAAAAAATTCCTCGTTTTCTAAATATCGACGCATTTGTTATCTGATAGTCTTTTGAATTGTTTCAAAACGGTTTAAACTGGTTAATGACTTAAGATAATTAGTCAACTTATAGAATGAATAATTTGAAAATGAAATTTTAACTGTAGCTAGTGATAAATCACAAAATATGATAACCTTAAAAACTTAACTTTAAAAGCAAAAAATTGATGCCTCAGATGCGATAAACCACCAATTTGTTGCCTACGCATTTTGAGGCTTAAAAACCTCACTCCATAGCAACATTATGTTAACGAATGATAACGATATCAGTATTACAAAGAAGAAAAAATGAAATAAATTTCAGAAATTTTATTCTTTATAATTTTGAATGAATGTATTTAATTTTTTTCCAATTGATAAACCAACTACTTAAGATAACACGCTTTTACTAAGAAGCAAAATTTAAATATAGCTTTTTCGCTATATTTTCTATGCCAGTGTGATAATAGTTTAGTAATTGGTCTGTATCATTAACCGCTTGATTTGAATTATCTGTTAACGGGATAAATCGATTAATAATTTTAACTAATAATTATTCATAAATACTTATGAGCTATATTATCTTAATACATACATTAAATGTTTTACAAAATTATCTCCAATACAAATTCAATACAAAAGTATGGGTATAGTTTAAACAAAACTTTTGAGAATGTAACGTCCTAATTCAATGTATAAGTTGTTTCTAATTGCACTTGTCGCTCATTCATGAACCCACTGACTAGAGTCATTGAAATTTAATACGAATTTTTTGCGAGTCTTGTTTTTTCAGTAGTGCCACCTTGGGCCAAGAGTAAGAGTTATGTACTCATACGTCGCAACGTAAGGGATGAACTTCATACATTTCATTCAGATTGCAGATTGTTATTTAAACATCATCGGAGAACAATCACCTCTAAACCATTACTCCCAGTGATATTACTCTTGACATGGAGGACTTTGGGTCCCCGACAGATTTATACTTGACCCAGCCACCACCACACACGAAGGTCCTCGGTCGGCAGGATTCGAACTCGCAACCCAAGCGATGCGAAGCCAACACCCTACCAACCAGGCTACCCCAGCCCAAGTTCGTGTATAAATATATTTGGTTAAACTTTGATAGCCTGTCTCTCCAAATAGCCAATAGATGCCAAATTTGCAAGATGGTTTGCGGGTCAAACAATTGTGAAGCAATCACAAGTGGATTGAAATATTGGCTTCTTTCTCAAGAGGCCATTACAGAATATTTCTAACCAAATATCTGTCATTATTATATAATTGTGTTTTCTATTTTTCTCTTGTATATTTATTTTGTATTTATTAATGGATTAAATTTCTACATTGCAGAATAATTGACTACGAAGATGCGTGTTTAGCAAACAGGTTCCAATCTGTATGTCTAGACGCTGGTCTGAGGATATTCTTAGAAACTCAGCGAGTACTTAAAGGGGCATCCTCTTTAGATTGCAGTAAAGCTGATGAAAAACTGAAAGCAAATTTCTTCAGTTTTCTTAACAAACTAAGGAGAATGAAATTTGAGAATACTTTTGGGATGGTTTGAAAATCAGCAACTGTTAAATAGAAATTTAAGTTTTCCTCTTGAATCTTCATCCTAAATATTGACTTTAATAAAATATGTTTGTATAAGACAGTTTATCAACCTTGTGATACAGTCCTTTAATATTTTATTATTGCGAAATATGAAGAATTTCATATTGCATTTATCACTTTCAATATATTCATTTAAGGTGTTTCATATTAGCAAGGACATTCTTTATGCAAATTAATGATGCATGATTGTAAATTAAGATGTTAAATATAACTATTTTGGTATTTAAATGCAATAAAAATGTGCATGTTGTTACTTTACAGGAATACCATATAAAATAACTTCTGTTTGGAAACATGAACAAAATAAAAACAAATCCATATGAAGAGTGAAGAATGCATAAAAAGTTGTTTTATTATATAATTTTCAATTCCTAGTTGTTTCAAGGGGGCCTGGTTGTGAGGTCTCGGCTTCGAAACCGGAAGGTTTCAGATTCGAGACTCGATTCCACCGAAAACGCGTCATGTGACTTGGGCTCTCTTGCATGTTAAATCTGTCTTGCCAAACGTCCTCCCGTTGGTGTGGTGTGTACTACTCTTGAAACTATTAATCAAGTAAGCTTGCTTAGTTTAATTTCGTTATATAAACGTTCAGTTTTAAAAGCAATACTAGGGCTATTTTGGGAAGGACCTCGTAATTTTGAACCGCTGTCCGATGATGAAAATGGCACCTGAGTTAGTATCCCTTTCTCCACACCACATCAGCTGGAGGACGTTTGGCCCGAGAGGATTTAGCGTGTACCAGACCTGCTTTACATGGTGATTATTTGGTGGCATCGGGCCTCGAACTTGAAACCCTCCTGTTCCAAAGCCGATAAGTTACCACCAGGTCATCGCGGCCTGTAAGCATGCCTTCATCTTGTATTCAGGGTACAGAGTCAAATATTGCCCTTTATGAGGAAGATTTGTGCTGTGAAATGGGCAGAAAGTTAATTTGTATTTTTCTGATTTCTTTTATCGAAGCAATCATTGCATTTTTCAGCTTCAAACACTGCTGTTAACAACAGCTCTATTACGATAGCATTGATCTTTGTAACATATTATTCTTAAAGAAATTTTAATTCTGTAAATCAGGCTTTTTAACTTTTAAAAAAATGTTATCTTAATTGTGTGAATTTTGCACGAGGAGAAAAATTCACAATTAATAACGAATATTCCTCTTTTTTCCTTTCATAGCATGAAAAAGAATATACACATTATGATAAAATAGGTAACGGTAATTTAATGGTAAAGAAAAAGGAAAAAAGTTTCATTTATTACTTTTAACGAAAATATAACCATTCATGGCTCCAATCATTCAAACAAGTACCTTTTCTAATTAAATTCAATTTTGTTCCAAATAATGCAATCGGCGTCTTGTCTTAGGGGTAGCGCTTCTTTCCCTTGATCTGGGCGTCCCTGGTTCGAGAATGGTTGTTCTTTCCTTATGTTATATCTATGAGATGTGTGAATGACCCCACGCACATACAAAAAGGGATGTACAAGCAAATTTGTGTGTCATCTTTATTTGAGCTGGAAGTTAGACTTCTGCCTTCAGGGGTTCAGGGATCTTTACCCTCAGAAGCTACTGCATCCCCTTTCCATGTTAACATGGACACGACATCATCATTGCATAATACAGGAACTGATAAAATCCTTCTTCTGCTAGTTTAATATTTTAAGTCATGCCCTATAATTTCATTTATAGTGTGAAGCTGATATATAAAACTGAATTTTAAATACTGAAATATTTAAAATTATTGGAACAGTAGTTAATAGATTTCATTAATTTACTTTTTGAAATTATTTAACAATATGGGTGGAGCTAAATAATATGATAGCATCTCTTCGTATATTTTCAGAAAGTTTTAGGCTAAATCTGAAAAAATAAGCATGGCATGTTTTCATTACCGTAATATCAATGCAATTACTAGACATTTTAGGAGATAACAAATTCCTCCATCATTTATATATTTTTACGAATTTGTAATATTGTTTCACAGATCAGTAAATCTCTAAATAAGGAAGAAATAATAATGGCTGTCGAGTGGGTACTGAGTCAATGACTCTCGATCTTAGCGAACAGAAACAACAGGACTTTTTGATTATCAATGTATTAAAACAAATTATGATTATCCTGATTGAAACTTATGTGTAATACCTAGGAAATCCTAAGATGTTGGAGGATTGTTACATATTAAATTAATATTTAGAATGTAAAAATCCTCCAGCATGATGAGTTGGAGGATTGAGCTCAGCTCGAGCGATTGAGAGTAGCAGATGATCAGGAGGTGAAAACTGTCATATAAAATCTGTCTCCTGTGAAGCGAGAAACTATCTAGAACAAGCAAATTCATGGTGAACTGATCATCTTACTTCATCTTCGATTTCAAAAGATTTCGGATTTTAAACAAGACTCAAAATAGTCTCTCATTTTAATATGATACCTATTAAGCGCATCCATATCTGACAAATGGATCTAATTTGTGAATTTTCGAGAAACGTACTGGGAGAAAAAAGCCATAATGGCAATATAATCATTAGTATCGGTTTCAGAGAGTTTCAAATTTTAAACAAGACTCACAATAGTCTGTCATTTTAATATGATGCCTATTAAGTCCCTCCATATCTGACAAATGGATTGAATTTTTGAATTTTGGAGAAACGTACTGGGGAAAAAAGCCATAAAGGCAAGATAATCGTATTTCAGCACCGATTTCAGTGGATTTCGAATTTTAAGTAGAGCTCAAAATTGTCTTTTATTTGAAGGTATAGTCCATATGTATATGACAATGGATCGAACTTGATTAAACAAATAGCAATCACATAAGCTTAACAAATAAAAGTAGACGTGATGTAATAAAAAAGGATCTTAGTAAATACTTAGAAATGAATTCTTGATAAAGTACATAAAAAATCAGGATACTTATTTTTAGATAGCAGTTTTAAATATAATCTTCTATCCAATGCTTTGTAGTACGTCATTTAAATACGGCGTTAACTTTATCACAATTAACGCAACAGGATTTCCTTAGAATAATGTCCTGTTTCCTTTTATTAAGTAGAATCTTGATTTTATTAAGATATAAAAATGGTCATACACACAGCTGTTCTAAAACGCAGAGGGCTTCTATTTAATTTCAAGAAATTCAGAAAATTTCGCCGGTCAAAATGATGTTTTTAGCATTTATTCTTTCTTGTGTGGTCGCAGGTAAGCTAAAATTTTATGTGACTTATCATTGTATTTTTTTTTAGTTGAAGAATAAATTTTATTTATTACCTACATTACTATCCATCATTGGTGACTAGATTATTTTTGTGAAAATTAGCTGCGTTTAATTTCTTGAATTAAACTAAGAATTTCAAATTAAGACAATTTTGCATGACTTAAAGGCCACAATTCTGTTAATTAAATATTTTTAAACATCAAATTACAATGAATATTGAAGATATGCTCTTTTAATAGGTTACACTTTTTTCTGATTAAATACGTGCTTATGCATTATGTAATATTTTGTTTTTTATGTAAAATCGTACTAAATTATATAATAATTTTAATAAGGTGTTCCTTAGATGCTACAATGACTGAAGAGTGTAGATTCATCAAATTAGATCAAAAGCAAAAGATCAATTATTTTAACGATTACAATATTTTTTCTTTGTATACTCTGTATTAGAAAAAATAATTAGAAAATATCGAAAAACGTTTGAAAAACGTTTGAAAAACGTTGCTTTTTATTACATTAAAAAGAAAAAAAAATCTATTAAAAATCAGAAGTTAAAAAAATGCATAAGCATAAAGGGTAGAAAACAAAATGAGAATTCCAAAAATCCACAAATAATAAATGTTATAAAAAAAGTAAGCAACCAATATATAAAATTTTAAATATATTTTACGATAAGAAATACGATAACTATTCAAATTTATTTTAGTTTTTTTATATCCGCGTCGTGCATTTACGCTTTCCGTGCTGGGCTCCTAAGTTTGTAAAAAAATGATTTTTTCTCTCTGATAAAAGTGGCTGTGTTTTTTCAGGAAGTTTGTGTTATTAAATATCTTAAGTAGCAAATTAGAGAAGATAAATCTAATGATGAAACATAGCTAGAAAAAAATAAATTATGCTATCAGGAAGAAATTCGTTTCATTTGCACTACTTCATGTTAATCAGTGAATATTAAAATACCTTTTCTGAAAAAAAAAGAATTTGGTTATATTCTGTTTTTTATTAAGAATACAATTTTTATTTACATAATTAATGTCGATTGCACTATGCATTTAAATGTTTTATCTATATGTAGGAAAATCAATTGGATATGCATAATTTTAGATATTTTAATATTTTAACAATGTGAACAAAATTAATCGGACACACATAACTTAGGCATTTTAGAGTTTAATCTATACGAAGCATAATTAATCTGATACACATAAATTAAGCATAGTTTTAGCTAACATACTTACTGAATATATTTTTTCTTTAAGGTTCTCTTGCCTGTAGTGATGAGCATTGTACGGATTTTGCTTTAACCTCACAGTTGTATGAAACAAAGTTTATGCCAAACAGGTCACAACTGGAGATTATTTGCCCGTAAGTTAATTTTAATAAATTCTTTATTAGAATAATTTTGTTATAGTCAATATGGTCATAAAGTCCCTTAGTTAAGTTTCCAATTTATTTTAGTTTTTTTTATATTCGCGTTGTGCATTTACGCTTTCCGTGCTGGGCTCCTAAGTTTATAAAAAAAATGTTTTTTTTCTTCTGTCTGATGAAAGTGGGTGATCATAATGTCTCTTTGAAGCCAAAACAAAGTGTCACATGAAAATTATCTGATGTCTACTTATAATAAAGCGGCTATGTTGAATTTCTTGATACAATTTACAGTTATTTTAGTAACGAAATGAGAGAGTTACCAAAATAACTCAAAAAATAATTACGGAGATTGGCCAGTAACAAATGGGTGCCATGCCATAACAATGAACAGGATAAAATTTTATGTAGTTATCTGTGAGACTGGAGGAGATATTTTTTTTTTTGCAATTTTGATCTTCCTTTGACTTGAAAAAATAATTCGTCTTAATTTGAAAAATGAATTCTATGATATCATCATAAAATTTATTTCAAGTTAAACAATGATGAAGTGAAAGTGAAGCAATAAACAAGAAAACCAAAAATAATAAAAATTTAGGAAGAGTGCCCAGGGATAGCATAAAATTTTAAAAAGCATTTTCCGTTTTTAGGAGGAACACTTTTTTTTAACTCATGGAGACCACAAAATATTTTTGTCGCGAATCTCCAATTTTACGAATAATTCCTTAAAACGTATTTCCGCGTTCTTATTATGGTATAATGCACATTTATCTGATTGGATTTTATGATTAATATCTTTATTTATTTGCTTATACTTTAACAATATTTCTAACTTCGATGTTTCTAAGCGGGAAGTACTATTATCTATCTGAAATGTAGTCAGTATTCTATAGGTACAGTGGTTATTGTGAATTTAATAAGGAAAGGACAGTGCCGATCACCATGTATACAAAAAAATAACTGGTTTGAATTATTATGCTCATTAAGAAATATTAAACTTTTTACAATTAATTAAAATTTTCATTTAAAACAAGCCGCTTTTGTAGAGCAGTTGGTATGCAGGCTATAAGACATGTGTCGAATATCAATTAAAATTGCTTATGCCTATCTGTATCTTTGATTCAGCCAGGAATGAATTTAAAATTTTTATAGAAATGAAACCCTTTGAGTTTTAAAATTCTTTCTTGTGTTCTATCTATTGTGCTACACATTTCTATTCTAACTATAAACTTTTTCAAAAACTTTAGACCAATAATGTTATTTAAAAAAAAACTAGAATAGCGATAGTAAAACTCAACACATTTAATTAAATTAAAAATATTTAAAGGGTTTTAGAAATGCATAAATTATAAAAAAACTCCTATTATAATTACAAAAACTTGGAATTAAAAATAAAATGTGTCTTATTCCACCAATATTTTATGGTTGTGTCATAAATATTATCAATGCGTTGATACATTGATAACGTTGAAGCAACTGAAATATTAACGAAAATTTAATTTTTCAGAAACCTCATCAAGATGTTAGAGTGCGAGAAGACATATCTGGAATGTCCTGGACAAAACATCGAGGAGGTAGCTGTCTCTTCAGACACAGAGAAATCGAAACTAGCAAAAGCCATTCTGGGCGGATTGGGTTTGATCCGTGAATTATGTGACAATGATTCAGCTCTCCAGAAGGGTAAATGGCTTTTTGATATTCAGCTGACATTTTATCAGGAATACTCAAGTCTACAATTAATCCTATAGAAATGTAAACCACTTGCAACCATTAGATGTTTTTTGTAAATGTACTTATTTATCTTTTACATACTGTATGTATATTTTGGAAGTCTTTTTCCCAACTATTGAATTCAAATTTTTGCATAAAGCTGTAACTGTACTCATGCTGGTGGTGTGTGGTGTGAATGCTGATCCTGAGTATATATATATATGCTGAATATAAATTTTGGAAGACTTTTTTCCAGCGATTGAATGCAATATTTTTCATAGAACTGTAACTGTAGTCATACTAGTATGGTGTGGAATTTTTAAGAGTGTGTTCTTAGTTCAGATGTTGCCCTCGCCATCTCACGTCTTATCAAAATTACAAGGTCCATTCCAAAAAATCCCAAATTAAAATGGGACATTAATATCTGTAAACTAAACTATGTAAATGCAGTCACAGGAATCCTTATCATGTTTCCTTTATTTGAGTTATGACATTTTTGAATCAGGGTGTTTAAAGTACAGACTGATAAATGGTAACATATTGGCAGAATTGGTTTTAAATTTGATATGTTTCTGTCTCAAATTCTAAACCTGAGCACCAAACTTTAACTGTCTACTTCTCTACGCTCTATACATATACTTCTCTACTCTCTACGCTCTAATCTCTAACTATCAGTATCATTAGATCTGCTATTGCCATATTGTAAGGCTCCAACATCGGAATATTAGGGCTTCAAATTTGAGGCCCAATTCCACCGAAGAATCGACGTCTAAGGGGGTCTGATGCCTTCTAACTCCGCAGGGGCCAACCGTCCTCTTGCTGATGTGGTGCAGAATCTTGGAGAGAGAATAGGATTAAGAGTCTGGCGTCGTTCTCGTCATCTGACGGCAAAATTACGATGTCCACCCCAAATGCTTTAAAGCGATGCTTTAAAATGGAGGTTCATATAACTAAACTAAACGAAAATTCGATTGCACTCAGAAAGCCAAACAGCTATATTTCCTAAAAATGCTTTTTGTTCAAAAATATGATAGAAATCCACATTTTTGGTAAAAACAAAAGACATAAACAAAAAAAATTATCTGATTCTTGCAAGCACTCTTTGGTCATCGGTTTTACAGACAGACAAACATGATTACAAAGAGGTGTTTCTAAAAATCGAGAATTCGAGAACTATGAACACAAAGGCGTCAGTGGAGCTTCGTCAGAGTTTCGAGTATGATTTTTTAAACCTTTTCTTCGCATACTTCATGAAAAAGGAAGTAAAATAGGAAGAAGTTAGTCAGAACGCTTAAGGAGAGTAGAGAATCAATATGTTGAAAAATATTCGAGCATGGTGTTTTGCGTATATCCCCGAATAAATCTCTAATTCGCTTTCCTTCTAGTACAATTCTATACCTTGAGAAAGGCTATGAATATATTACTTGACGGTGGTAAACGAGAGTTATGAAGTATACGTCTTTAGAGGGAACCTAGAATTTTTATTGAATCTAAAGAGAAAATATGAGTTTTGAATGGGTTTTTTTTTTTTTTTGCCTTTCGATTTGGACATAAAGCATCAGTTGTAGTCATTATACATGAAAGCATACCGAATTTCATTAAAGCATTGGGTTTACGTTTATTTGTCTTAAAGTATAGATAGACTACCCAACTTTTTCTAACAGATGACCTTAAATTTTCTTTCCAACCATCAAATTGTATCTTTGTAAGCAACTTTGTTGTCGATCACTAAAACCGGTTGATTTCATGTGTATTTAGATACGGTAGATTTGTTGCATGTAATTTTTTTAGTACAATCGATTCATTGGTACATCCAGGACTAAACCTCCAGGGGGCACGTCGTAATTGAAGATTATATGCTTCTGGCATGATGGTTGGATATTGTGAACCCGGTGGGTACATTAAAGGAGGGCGATCTATATCCTCTCATCGATGACGAGACGTACTTCCTACGGGGAGGGTTGTACCGTGGCCGGTGATGGCCCTTAAGACTCAGGCACAGTTTACGCCAGTGCTGTTGTAGAGGCGGTTCGGACATTAAGTATTTATTCCTGAGTGCCTTCGGGTGGGGCGGAGAGTCAAAATATGGTTTATTTCCATGACAACTATAAGCAGTGACAATTGTAAAGATAAATTTTAAATTAAAGATTATGATGCGGGAAATAACTAAAACTTCAAAATTTCTGTTTCTATGCATTAAAAAAAATTAAAAGATTACTTTTATTATTTTTTCTATAAATGCAATACAACCATATTTTATCTATGTAATAACAAAAAAAATATACGATTTCATCAAATTTCACCTTACTTATTAAAACAATCCCTCCAAAGAATCATCTTTTTAATATTTGGATAGAATAAAATTTGAATATGCAAATTCAAATGATGAATTAACAATTATAAGTACTTCTATAGTATTTTTATGGATCAAAATCGAGAAAGATAAGATGAAAAATTACTATTTTCACTACGCTTTAGCAGTGGTCATCTATTAGTGACTTTTGAAAATATGAAAGTAAAATGAAATTACATGTATTGACGTGCTTTCTGTAGATAATTATACATCATCTAAATTTACATTTTTTTATTGGTTTCAGATTATCTTGAAAGTGTGGAATGCGTCAGAAGTCATATTCCCGATATCGGGAAGATGTGTCTGCCAGAAGTTTCCAAACCGATTGAAGAATTTTTTAACCAACTCTACCCTGACGGAGATAATTACTTCAAGAAAAATTCTGAAACAAATTGTTTGTGAGTATTCTATCCTTTCTAAGTATAAAGATACATCACGAAAAAGTAGGGAAAGGGAATTGAAATATTGGAATTGTTGAAAAACTGCAATCACATAGTTACAAAGGATGTTCCATTCAAATTTTCGACATCTTTTAGGCTTCCCGGAATAGATTTAAAGTCTTAAATGTTTGTTCAAAAAATTAAAATTTCATATAAATAATAATTATAAAAACATGCATGGAAATTAAAGAAAAAGTTGTAAAGCTAGAAATTATTAATTACTAACAAAAATGTAATTGTCATGTAAAAAATTGGTCTCCTGCCTTAGCAATATATATAACATTTTGTGTGCGTGTGTTGCGTGTGTGTAAAAAAGGGGTCAACTGCTGTGTATTACAGTTTAGGCAATTCCGTAAGCTGAATTTAATCCCTTTTTTAAAGTCTCAATTAATCTCTAATACTAAGTCCCAATTTATAATAATATGAAATTTTCTATATTTATACATACATTGAAGTCTTTATAAATGAAAAAAATTTAACTGGGTCAATGTTTATTCAAATAAGCAAAAGTAAATGAAAATATGAACATCTCATTTCATGTCTTCATCACCTAAATAAGAGCTTATAGTCAACTGAAATAGCCTTATAAAGTGTATTATTAACTAAAATAAGCATCTGGAAAGGCACAGGGAAAAAATTAGCATATTTTAACCCTCTGAGCGTTTTCATTTTAAGAGTGAAACCTCCGAAAAGTGAAGGAAGTAGGAGTAATATTCTGTCGTAAAATCGCATCGGTTTTTCTAAAGAGCTGTACGGCAAGCGCTAGAGAATTTTTTCGACCCCTCCGCTTCTTCCTGGGTGGTCAACACGCCTTCGGGTATGAGCAAATGACCGCTCATTCATGTCAGATCTTATTGCTTTCCGTTTATTCCGAATGACTAAAAGTCAGCTGGTTTCTAGGAATAGTGTTTGGGAAGACTGTTCTTTTGCCTTTTAATATCGTTTAGCTAATAATATCGTTTTCTAAATCGTTGCAGCAGAGTATAAATAAACATAGAGGGTTTCGCTTAATATGCTAGGTATTTCAGCACAGACATTTTCATCGGTCTCACTATAAAATATATTCAAAGTGAGTCGCTATACATATATACTATATATATATATATATATATTCAAAAATAATGAAGGATTAAAATTGCATTCACATTCCTTTAATATTCTTTCAAATAAATCATAGTTATATTTTTGCACAGAGCAATCAATATTTGAATAGCATTTGTCTAGAATTAGAACTTATCAGTCAGTCTGACGTGTAGATAACAATATATATATATGACCAATATGTCATGTTTTAGAAAAAATAGTCGTCTCCTTTTATTAAAAAAAAAAACATGCAAATCAGTAAATTGATTGGATTGCTTAAAAAATATAGAATTTTAGAGTCAAGTAAGTTTCTACTCATGTACTAATATCTGTGAGTATGTATCATGTATTAATATCGTGATAAAGGCTCTAAAATATCTCATAGCTATTTTTCAAAATTGAATATTGTTTTTAATAATTATTTTTTATTGAAGAATAATGCCTTTTTTGTTTTTGATAGTTTCAAAATAATTTCACGTTAAAACTTCGTGAAATATACCAGAGCAAGCGCAGTTTAAATGTCCTTATTTAAAATTTATTTTTGAAGATATAGACTGGTTTAGTCATTTTAAAATGTTTTAGAAACTTATTAAAATTATCGACATTTTTGTGATTTTTTCCCTATCTATTTTCACTATTTTGTGTGCACATTTAATGAAACTGTTATCTTCAAAGGTAGCTGGAACAAACATACGATTATTTTAAAATATTATACAGGAGTATTTTATTCCTCATAAATTGCGATATATTTATAATGTTCTTTAAAATAATACAATGTACAAAAATTAATTTTCGTCTATTCTAAGAAAAAAAAAAGAACCACTATTTATTTGTTACTATTTCTGCCAGTTTTATCAAATAGTGTAATTGACAAGAGTTTCAGTTATGCTTACATCTTTTTATAAAACTGACTGTGGAAAAGTAATTGATGATTTAAATAACTGAAATTAAACTTGTGAAACATATATTGCATTAATGTAACTTTGCAACATTTCATTTTCTTTCTCTAACTAATGATCGCTAGGAGTAGAAATAATCACCGAAAACTTTTTTTTAACAATAATTCATGCCGATGGGTTATTGTAAAAAAAGGAATAAACATCATGCTTTGGTAAAATAATACATGACGATGCTTTTAATAAAGAAATAAGCATCTAGGACCCTTTACAAATACAGAAATGAATTAAGAAATTTTATGTCTTAGAGTTACATTTGAAATTAAGTTTGAAAGCTTTAATTGCTTGAAAGAAATGTTTTTATTTTTATTGATTATCTCCGTAGGCATAATAAAAGAATCAAATTATATAAATAAATGGATTTAATGAAGAGATAATGATATTCGTATTTCAGTGTTATTGGGATGTATAAATTTTACAAATAATTGCCAGCGTATTTTGAAAACTCCAGAAAACCAGCATTCTAGAAAAAATTACAGTAAAGAATTACATTAGAAATAATTACAGTGTAAGCAATTACTTTATGCTTACGATTATTTTATGCTTATTACGCTTATGATAGAAATATGCTCTGTTGTATCTAGAATCATTGGCATTAGCCTTAAATCGGTTTTGAAATCTCAAAAATATTTTTCCTTCATCATAGGGCAAAATAGGAGAAGGAAAGAATTTCTCAAAATGAAAATGAAGTAAAAAAATGCGTTTTCTTTTTCTTTCGAAATTGGAAAATTATATACAGCAGACGATCATTGATGACACACTTAATGGGCTAAAGTTTTAATCTATACTTATAATAAAGCTCAAAGTGTTTGTGTGTGTTGGCGCTCAACAGGCCAAACCGTTAGACCTACAGCTACCAAACTTGGTACATGCATACCTTGGAAGTCCGAAATGTGCATCTCGGAGCCCCTTTTTTCGAGTTTTTACTTAGAATTTGAACTAAAAATTAGCGAAATTTAGAGGTTATTCCGCTATATCTTCTGATAATATTATTGCACAAAGATGATTTTAACATTAACGTAAAGATTAAAAAATTAGTTTTCTAATGATACCAGTATATATAATTTAAGCTTCTATTTTTAACGAATTTTTAAAGAAATATTTTAACCATATTTTTCAACAATATAATTTGGACAAAACAATGACATTTTATAGCAAACGATAAACGAGCAAAGGGAAAAAGTAGCTTTTATTAAACTGTTGCCATCGTAATGACAGAAGTTCAAATTAAAAAAATAAATTAACTATAACTGCAAATTAAATCGAAAAAAATGTAACTCTCACCACGTGATTGGATTAATAAATATTAAATATCATGTTTCCTAAAAAAATTAATGCGATGCAAAGGTTTCTATGATTGTTTGCAATATTTACACTGAGGTGCCACTGAATTAGAGATAGCAAGAGATATGCAAATTGTGTAGCACTGCACATCATTTATGTGCAAGGGGGGGGCTGTGGTAACTGCATATATAGTGTGGACTGTGGTAGTTCTGGATTAGTTTTTGGAATCGGCATTATGGGTAAACTACCTGATTTAGATGCCTTTGATCGCGGGCAAATCGTAGGGGCTAGACGCATGGGACATTCAATTTCCGAAATCGTCAGACAGCTGGGATTTTCAAGATCGACGGTGTCAAGAGTATACCAAGAATACGTGAATGGTGTAAAAAAAAACTAGCAATCGATCTAATTGCAAAGGACAATTAGCCATGACAGTGCGTGGTGAGAGACGGCTTTGTCGCATTGTACGCAGCCAGCGAAGCCAAACATTAACTCAAATTATCACCCAGTTGAATGAAGGTGCCAGTCGAACAGTCAGTAAACGGACTGTGCAACGCTCGCTTCACCGTATGGGCTTCAGGAGTCGTCGACCTACCAGAGCACCATTGCTCAATGCTCGCCATCGATCTTCACGTCTTGCCCGGGCAAGAGAACACAGAGACTGGAGTGTAGAAGACTGGAAACAAGTGGCATGGCGTGATGAGTCTCCATTCCGACTACTTAACGCCGGCGGGAGGTTGAGAATATGGCGTCAGCCTAATGAAGCCATGGATCCTGCATGCCAGGTTGGAACTGTTCAAGGGCATGGTGGCTCAATCATGGTGTGGGGTGTTTTTTCGTGGCACTGTTTGGGATCATTGGTGTCTGTACCAACCTCTCTCAATGCAATTCGGTATGTAAAGTTGCTGGGGAATCACCTCCATCCATTTATGCTGTTCTGTTATCCGCAAAGTAATGGAGTGTTTCAGCAAGACAACTGTACCTCTCACAAGTCTCGATTGGCTACTGGTTGGTTGGATGAGCATTCTTCTGAGTTTTCTGTCAAAAATTGGCCACCTAGAAGCCCAGAATTAAACCCTATAGAGCATATTTGGGATTTTTCGGAACAAGACGTAAAAGACCAACACACTGCACCAACGAATCTTATTGAACTATGGATAGCTTTAGCCAATAGTTGGCAAGCCATCCCCGTAGAACGTTTCCAGAAACCTGTCTAATCTATGCCTCGTCGAGTGGCAGCCGTTATCAAGGCCAGAGGAGGCCCAACTCGTTACTAGACAGGTATCCTTAATTCAGTGGCACTTCAGTGTATATCATTAATTCAATAAATCTACTTTTTGTTTGAGGTAAACATGATTGAATTGATACTGGATACGCCACGCATTCGAATTCGAAACAAATGGCTAATTTCTAAATCATTTGTAAAATGCACACATAGTACTGATAACTTGGTCTAAATAATTACAATAAAAAAATAATAATTACACTTTATGTAACTTGAGTCAAAAAATGCATTGATGAGTAACTGTTATATATTTTCATACTTTGCTCTGAGACTCTCATATTTAACATAATATTTTAAGCAAAAGTTGTTACATCAATCAATCTTCTAAATCAATCATTAATGTTGGCTGATTTATATAAAAAGGCTGATTTATGTATAAAGTATTATTATTAAAACTTTTTTTAATCTTTTCGTCCACCAATTTCATGCCAATCAATGTTCGGAATCACTCCAAGGCTGATAATCAAATGAATATGTGTTTGCGTATGAGAATGAATGTGTGTGTGTGTGTGTGTGTGTGTGTGTGTGTGTGTGTGTGTGTGT
>JAPMOQ010027759.1:186532-202842 GCA_026543055.1 Argiope trifasciata | reverse complement strand
TGTGTGTGTGTGTGTGTGTGTGTGTGTGTGTGTGTGTGTGTGTGTGTTACTGTTCTACACACCAGGCCATATGACCTAGAGGTACCGCACTTGATATATTCATATTTACTTTAGAGGATGAAAATATTCGGAAGGCGGAATTTTTTAGGGGAACTTTAATTAATTAAAATTACGCTAATATTTTTAATTTTTCTGCGATAATTTCCGCAAATATTACAGTGTAAAATTGTTTTTTAAATCGTCTTAAAAATGACTTTTTACATGGTTACCATTGTTTTAATTTATAAATTCAAATTCTATTTTTAGTGATTTTTTTTAAGAAATATTGTAATCATATTTTCTAACAATTAATTTCCCACACAATGAAAGTAGAATTTAACCTGCAAGATCACGTTAAGAATGTACCAGTGATTGCCGTCACTTTGACAAAAACTCAAACTGAATAATTAAATTAACTCTTATTGCAAATTAAACCGAGGATAGTGTGATGTACAGCAAGTGTTTAAAAAAGAAGCACAATATTATGGAACAAATATAAAATATGATATTTACACAATTCCATGACAGCTTATTACGAATTAGAGATATATAATGCAATGAACAAATAATCGTGAGGCTTCTATAATAATATGAGTTATGTGCCTTTCAAAGTTTAAACATATTTGGCTGAGAAGTTATAAAGATAGGAAGGCACATAACTATTTAATTGAACAGTTTAAAAAGCATTACTCATGGCGGACCAGCTGGTCACCAAAGGCGGCTAGTATGAAATAAAAATTGACATAAATGGTCAAATGATTGGAATAGGTAGAATACCTAAAGGTTTTGGAAGTAATTCCAACATAAAACGAATTAAATGAATATAGTGAGAAGAAATATCTGTACATATTTCATATTTTTAATTAGACGGTGATAAGGCACAGGCGATCATCGAGGATATATGTATGGTCATTAGCTCTCGCATAAAACAAAAATTAATACACAGTTGACAATATTATTTATATAATAGACTTAATATTTATATAATTGATAATTGACTTAAAAATAAAAAAGTGTTTTTCAAATTTCAGTTCAATATAGCATACTAGATAAGGCTTAATCCCTTTTTTCTTTTAAGGCTTCCCTTTAAAGCCCTTTATTAACCTTTTTTTAACTTCTCATTTCATTAGCTAGGGTTAAAAAGGTAGAGCTTTCACAAGAAATTATTCCAGTCAAAAAATTTGACAAACTTTTAATTTCTTTCTTTATCGTAATTTTCCTTAATTAATTGAAATTAATTTAAATGTAATCTTATCTTCAGATATTAGATTAAACTTCCTGATGGGAAATCTACATGCGTAAATCTGTATGTAAAAATCGTGTATGATACACCAAAATGGAAGCATCGAGATAAATCAAAAGTATCATGCAATTTTATCCAAATATAGTTTTCTATTAATTTTAAAATATATATAATCAGACAAAGGATTAATTATTTATGAGTGTCCATTCTTGATTATTTGAATAGTCATTTAAAATCACGCACACACAAAATAGATTTATGAAATGTACGTTGGTTTGACATTCTTATTGTAATTATGTCGAATTTTTGCGATAATCTAAAAGGACCGGAAGAGGCACAAAATTCATACTTGATTGCAAAATCTAATCAAAATGTACTTAGAAATAATTGCTTTTAATAATAATGATGATGATGATAATAATTGTTTTCTTGTTTGGGTCTGACAACTTTTAAGGTTGATCCTGAACCAATGTGTGCAGTTTATGATGTTTTCTTCAATAAGTAACGGCCCCATCAGCAACAAAATCTCAATAAAGTAACGTAAAGTCATTTATTTGGTACGAGTAAATAACAGGCTGTAATTTCAAGACATAACTATGAATACTGCACTTCTAGATATTCAATTGCATTTTTATTAAGGAATTTAACTGCAAGATTTTACATTAGGACGTCCTTAAAAACGTGTAATTAAGACACGCTATACTTTGCACAAGATTAATGAAAAGCTCTCTCATTTATTCAATCATATTTTAACCTCTATCGAAGAGTGCTATTAGCATATCTACAAAAAGAAAAAAAAACTGCTTCAGAGAACTGTAAAATAAGCACAGAATTCTTGAACTAAATATTGATTTCTTAGAAATGTTTTATAGATCCACAATTTTATCCAAGAAAAATATTCTAAAAATATCTAAGAAATATAAAAATCATTCTAAAAGTCTTCTTTGATAAACTATTGAAAAAAATATCTGGAGATGGATTTCGAGGTTAAGACTTTTAGAATATGATCCATTTCTTAATATTCGTAACAAAATTAATCAAAAGCTGAATTAATTTTATTTTGCAATTTGCTTTCATCTACATCAAGGTATATTATGATTAAATATTAATAATTTTCTGAGTAGAAATAATTCTTAATTTTTTTTTTTATGAATTTGAATGAAATTCTTTTATTCAGTTTATTCAATTATTCTATTCAAAAATTTAAAAAGGGGTCACATCATTAAAAAGAATGACGCAGAATTCCATGTTTTTACTCAATATAAATCTGATAAGAGAAACAATATAATAATTTATTTTATTATATTCATAGAAATTTAGACTTCTTTAAAACGTAAAACTCAGTTGCATCTGCTTACTTTATGAAAAATAATTAGCGGTAGAGATTAGCGTAAAAAGTATAAATTTGCATTATAAAAATAGTTTAACTCAGAATGAGAAATATATTTCATACATTAACCATATATCGAAAGCAATTTTTCAAATATATCCTTTTCTAGTTCTTAGTGCTTCTATGCCATGTTTAATCACAAGTAAGCTAAAACTGCATTAAGAAAAAAAAAAAATTCAATGGAACTTTGAAACAATATTTTGATTAAATAAGCTATATCAAAGAAATCCTACGGAAACTAAACGCAATTTAAACTTAAGTCCGCATAGAGCTATTATGGGACATACTATTGGGGAACTGTTTCTGTTCCTCTTTTCTTGAACGAGCCCTTTCCTTTCTCACCCCTCGTTTTTTCCTAACGCCTATTCATTACAATGACCTATGCCTAAAGGAATCTCCGGACCCTCAGATCCTGCGACATTCTTAAATGGTCGTAAAGAATTCATTGTGTTGACTCCCCTCCAAATCATAAAGAGGGCAAAACTTGAGGGGGTGAGCACGGCGTTAAAATGCGGGCAAAACCGTCTTGGAACAGTGTACCCCCTACGTCATTTTCCGTGTAAAGCGAACGGCCGTTCTTCCTTACCCTACGTCGAAATACGTGCAGCGCCCTTTTAAGACATCTTGGTGCTACGTCGATATACGTGCGGAACCCTTAGAGGGTTAATTAATTTTTTCAAAAGAATGTTCTAATTAGATTTAAATACCTTTTTAAAAACTACGTGTCTTATTTTTTGATTAATCTGAATCAAAATAATAAAGAAAATTTCAGTTATTAAGAGAAATTGGGTAATCTTTTAATATTTCAAATTCTTTTAGGTAGCTGAAAGTCAATTTTAGTTTTTTTTTAAAAAAACATCGTAAAAATTAAATGCGGCTGCATGAAAAGATTTCTTAAAATTTTCATATTTATTATGAATGATATGAGAATATGATGTTGTTTTTGTTATGGGCTTTTCAATTATTGAAGGGAATAAATAACTGAAGCTGGAAATCACGTAGGTAATGAATAAAGTATAAATGGCAATATTCATCAATATTTTTTAATCGCATAGATTTTTTTTTCTGATTTTAACAGTATTGCATTATTATTATATATGCTTCTTTGAAAGCAGATGTTTTTAAAAAGTTGATATAGAACTATGACTTAATAGCTGCTATTTTTTATTTGTTTTTTAATTTTATTACTTTATATAAATTTATTTGGAATAAAATTGGTTATAATTTTTCATTTCAATTAACTTTCTTGAAATATTTTAAAGTATTAAAAAATATATGTTTTGATAATATTTTTTTATATTTTATTATTTATATTTTTATAATTTTTTATATTTTAAATTTAAATTTTTATTTTTTTTATCTTTTATAGATAGTTGAAATATTCATATTTTACAACCTATACATAAGAAATTTCAACATCTTAAATTAATTATCCGCCAAAGTGCCTAATAATCTCTTCTAGAATTCTACTATTCAAAAATTAATTAATAATTTATCAAATTAGGCATAGATATGAAATTTTGTATATCTAGGCCAAATATATGCAAATTCTAAAGATATGGTAATAGGTTTTAATGTGCGAGTTTTACATAACATTTTATTGCAAACAAAAATTTAATAAAATACTATTAAAAGTAATAGTGTAATAAAATAACGTAAACTAGCATAGAAATACAGATTCATCAAATGTATGCAAATATAAATGGATGCTACTTAGCAAAAAACGAACGCAAAAAAAAAAACAAAATTGTCACAGAAAAATATATAAGATTGTAATAAAATTTTACCAAATTTATAAGTATTAGACAAAGAAACTCTTCTCTGTCTAAAGTTAACTTTTTAATATCGTCACTTACTTTATTTGTCTACAATGGATATTTCAAAATCTGTAAAGATTTATAACGAGATTTTATTTTCTAATGATATTTTTTTTCATTTTTTAAGTTATGCATTTTGATTTTTCAGTAAAGACGCTTTTCATACAGCTTGCATGGTTTATAAAATCCGTGACAGCTGTGGAACCGTTGCAGAAAAAACTGCAGTTTATGGTTTGGAGAAAATGAAAGATGCCTTGAAAGCTAATAGATGTGCGAATCTAGAAAATGCTGAAGATCTGAAAACGAGATTCTTGGAATTCTTGGATTATGATGAACAGAAAAAGAATACTATCAAAACAGTCTTAGACTTTTTCGCATAAAATGATGATTCAGAGCAAGCTATACAGCCCTCAAGAAAATAACGTTACATTTCTTTTTTGTTTCATGAAGAATTATTTCACAGCTGCATATTGTTTCGTTTTTGATATTGATTAGATAATTATATTTTCCGATTATTTTAAAAGTCGCAAAATCATAAAATGATTTGATGTAAAATAAATCTTTTAATAGTTTATACTTCATTATTTTTTTTCTTTTTAGTTTAATTGTTTTACATATTCAAGGCATATATTAAAATGAATATAAAAAATAAAAATATATATTAGTAAATATCGCAGAATTCATAATAAAATGAGTTGTTCTTTATATGTGTTGTAATGCATGCATATTTCAGACATGCTCAAAATATGTGTATACAAGTTAATCATCTCTCTCTCTCTCTCTTTATATATATATATATATATATAATTGAAACGTTAAATTATCATTAAAATTAACATCCAATAGTAAGCCTTTTTCCAGAGTTATACAATATTATCACAGAAAATAAATTATTTGATTCTTTATTAGTGTTATTAATATAATGCATATAAACTGCAGTCACACTCAACAAATGTTTGTAGAAAGTGATTTATTACTCACTATATATATAATATAAATCATAATACTTATTATTCTTGTAGTAATTAATGTCTAAATGAAATATAAATGATTTATTTAAAAATATATAAAAATTATAATTCAATACTTCATAATAGATATTTTAAAAATATTAATTTTGGGTACTTTATTATTTTTAAACTTACATAAATTTCACATTTTTTTCATTACGATATTAAATTTTCATTAAAACTGTCATCCAATTTTAAGAATTTTCCTTCAATTATATCGAATTCTTGCTTTACACGCGAAATTAGAGAATGAAATAGGCTAGAAAATATGAACACTAAAAAAGTGGAGGATTCACTTAACAGTTATAAAAATTTCAATACTTTATTTTTAAAATCTTTATTACTATTTTAAATGTGAAACTTTGAGTGTATGTATGTATGCATGCCAATCACTCCAGAACGGCGGAAAGGAATTGATGAAATTTAGCACAATGACAGATTATAGTCTGGAATAGGACATTGGCTACTATTTATTCCGGTTTATTGAATGGTTAATTTTATTCTTAATTAAAAACTTACTTTCGCTCCAAAACTCTGGGGTCAAATCCAGCCAAAATTTAGTAAGGAATCAGTTTTTTTCCCACTCTAATAAGAACAGGGTTAGCATGCTTTCGACCGATTATTTCAAAGGGTTTTATTCATTTTCTTAGTGTTTGATATATTTAAAATCAAACGCTGTTAATAAATCAATATTTCAGATTCATTTTGAAGTACGTTTAGATTAAAATAAAACAAAATAAAGGAAATAAAAAAAATTCTCACCTGTATTGCGTTACTCCAACTGGCCTAAGAAAGTCACGCATTTGCGTTACGGTAACTGACGTTGAAAGCTCACACGTGATAGTTGATAACTGTGTTTTCATTAAAATAAAAAGTTTTAAAATCATTGAAATATATTGTTGTAGATATCTCAATCTCGATGAATAAATAAAATAGATTTGACTTGATTTTAAAGAAACACGAACTTGATTTTCTGTTTTATTTCATTTCAGGTATATAATGTAAATTAATTATTTATAGGCTAATTGTGTGTTTTTGTTATTAAATTTTATTTTCGCTAGTTATATATTTTTCGTATATGCTTTTACTTTAAATGTATCGTTTTTAAGTTAGTTTTAATTTTTTGATTCGTCATCATTTGATAGTTTTTCGAAATGCCCATAAAGTACAAATCCAGTCTTTCATAGAGAAGTAATAAAGATTTGGCTAAGAAAATAGCTAGAATGTCTGTTCGCAATTTTAGTAAGCACTTGGGGAGTATCAAACCCTCACCAGGTGGGATAAATACCAGGACTCTTTATCAGAAGATATCTTTCATAGACTGGATGGCACTCCCAATGGCCTAATCATTAACAAAGCGTTCATATAGATTGAGGATAAAATGATTTCATATCCTGAAATATCTAGTTGGTTTCGGCCACCCCCAACTGCAGCGAAGAGGGAAATTACAAGCGAAGCTATGAAGGACCTAAACAACGATACCACCCTTTTAGAAGCATAGGTCAATGGAATCGTATTACCATTACTTCCCAAGCAACTTTAAATCTACAAACGATTCTGAACCTAGTAAATGATAGAAAGGAGGGATTATTCTTTCTTGATGCACCAGGTAGTATGAGTAAGATGTTTGAGCTGAATCTCCTGCTAACCCAACTCCACAAAAAATTTCAAAATAGCTATGACTATGGCTCTCACTTGCATTGTTACAACTTTGCTTAACGGTGAATGAACTGCACATTCAGATATCAAATTACCGCTTACTCTAGCAAGCGAAGATACCTCAACATGCAACATCACCAAAAACAGCGGCCGGGGAATTCTTTTGTAGCAGTGCAAATTAATAGTATGGGGCGAGAGCACAATGTCACAGTTGTTGTTTTGCTCGCAGACAATTTTAGACAGCCACTACCGACTACTGATCAAACCGATAATTCTCATATATATGCATACCAATTTCCACGCGAACGAAGTTGCGGGTAATAACTTGTGTTTATGTAAAAAAGTTTGTCCAAAGAAAAACATTATTTTTATAGTAAACATATGCAGAAAAAAATCCTTACTTGGGGGTTAATTAATTTTTTAATACATTGAATATCTTATGACTTCCATGTGATTCACTCTTTTTATTTAGTTAGGTTAGTACTTACTTACTACAGTAAAAAACAGCAACAAAAAAAGGGCTAATCTAACAAGAAAAATAAACCGAATCATATTTTTAAATCATGACAAACAAACATGTTAAAATACTCATTTTCCTTTTATATTATGCATCATTTTTGCTTATTATTTTTAACGCTATTCTGTTTATTTGAAATAAGGTTCTATTTTCAAACATTTTTCCAATTTCGCTAATGGTAATATGAAAGCACAATATGCTTAAATAAGTCATACAAATCTTTTTTCACTTATCTATATCTTATTTTTTGATAAAATTTTCAAACATTTTTCCACTATATATTTGCTATCTAAAAATTATTTGCATAGTACATTAACACCAACTACTGCATCGAATTTGCCGATTTTTATCTTTATATTAACTTATTTTAAAACAGCTGGTAGATTATATTTAATTTCAGTTAAATAATTTGAATATGACTTTATGTTCATGATTCCCATAAATAGCAAAGTATTACAGTAATCTTATTTTTTTTGTCTTACATAAATCTGTTTATTGTGTTGGTGGCTTGTCCCAAGACGAAATAACATTAATAGAAAAGTAAATGTCCAGTTTACTTACAGTCTAATATTCAAGGATATATTGCTACTCTAAATTGGCAAATTTTGAGGATTAATCGAGTTCATTCTAGATTTGAAGTATCCTCAGAAACTTATAGTGCTTTTTCTTTGCGCGGGGGGGGAGTAGTTTAGTTTAGTTATTTTAACGTCCCGTTGTAAAGCAAAACTAGGGCGTTTTTGATATTTCGAACCGCGGTCAGATGACTGTGGGAGGGGGAGAGATTCCAAGATCTTATATTTTCCACTGGTATGAAAATTTCGTAATGAGAAAAAGAGGGTGTTCCCATTCGAAATTTTTAGTTTCTCTACATATAACCGTAACCGTGCGCATCACTCTGTTTCCATTAACAGAATCTAGATCTCATTAATTAATTATATCTGAACTTGATATCGAAATGCGGTACGAACCGGCCATTGGAGGCCCATATATCGGAGGCAATTCACACTGTTAATAATCCACAAGCTTTATAATCATTTATCTATGACATTTGTAGATAGCTCCAGACTGCCAAGATATATATATATATATATATATTACGTCAAGACATAGAAAATGGGTTACAATTTATAAAATTATTTACATTATCAGTGGTGAATTTCTGAAAAGGTGTGTCTATTGTATAATTGCTTAAACATTAAAAATAATTTTACACTTGAAATCGGAAAAATAGCTTTAAAAATAAATAATTGTCTTTCATGCTGTTTCAATTAATTAATACCTTAAAATTACGAAATTTGAGATTTATACTGTGAAGCCATTCTATTTTTTACAATTAATTATTAATAAAAATAATTTTGGCATTCTACTCTTTACACACAGAACACGATAGAATGTTGTAAAATTTCATTTAGTTCAGTGGTTATCTCTTCAATGATGAGTACAAAGAATGTTTATATTTTACATTGAAATATGAATGTATTAATCATATTAAATTGAACTTTTTAATTTTCATATATACCAAAGTTATAGGCCTCTTTTGAGCAAAAAAGATACCTACTATTACATGCGTGTATGTTTGATAGTCTCTTTGTGAAAACGATAACAAATGAGCAAGCAGGGTAAAGTTAACGTACAGTTTTATCAAATTTGTAGTTCTGTATCAAATTTTGGATTTATTCTATCAAGTGACATAAATATCATTTGTCTTTGTGTGATTGAAAGAATATTATTAAATAAAAAATAAGACGAATAAAGTTAATTAAAAATTATTTTTATCATCAAAATTGTACATCTTAGATAAATTTAGAATGTGGAAAAATTACTACTCCAAACTTGCCCAATGTAAACTTGATCTCCTCTTTCAATTTCAAAATTTAACTGAAAGGAAGTAATATCATGAAAATATCTAAATCTAAGAACAGATATTCAAAAATATAAAATTTAGCTAAAAAGCAACTTTAATTGCTTAAATGAACAAAAATGAGATAAATCTAAATTGTACAGTAATTTCATTTGTATTCTAAAGCTCCAATCAAACTCTATTTTCTACATAATCACTTCCGTAATTCAATTTAGCATGGCGTGGCATAAAAAAAACTTGCAGTAGAGTTCAGTCTAACGTCATTGTTGTTAACAGTGAACTCAAAATTTGACGTAGTTGTTGATCTTTCCTCGTACTGACAGTCGTCAATATTTGCTAATCTTTTCGCAAACAAGTTGCATCACTTTATGATAACTTGACGTGATATTGCATTTTCACTCTAACACTTCATACAACTGCAGCTATATTTCAGAAAAGTTATATCTTTGCATTCTCGAAAAACGAATCATTGTACAAATTTCCAATTAGAAGGACACTTGAGATTGCTGAGATATGTTTATAGCTAATTTTCAGATAAGCAAAAAATTCGGCATGGAGATATTTACGTCACAAAATAGAGATTAATATTTTAAGTGGCACTTCTAAATTTCATCGAAAAAAACTTTCATTGATAAATATTATGAAAAAAATTTTGGACTGATTTTTCGATCGATTTACGTATATATGTGCCAGATGAATGAAATATTCAACAGAGAAATAAATCACGCAGTAGATACTTGATATGCCTTTAAAACACTTAAAATTGTAGATTTTAATTTTTTTAAAGAATTAAATCCACGTAATGATAAATGTACAGCATGTCTCTTCGTTTACGTAGCATCATAACTTAAAATTCGATAAACCAAATAAATGTAGATGCAGGGTCTTAGCATTAAATTTGAAGATATATATCCACTATCGGGCCCAGTCGATCAACGTGACTCAGTAATTTTTCAAAATATGCATTCAGTTATAAACAAGGCTCAGTCGAAAACTTGCGATAAAAATGGAATATAAAATTACGCCAAACGGAAGATACTTTGTTTTTTTTAAAAGCTTTAATAAAATTGCATGTATTTATGCATATATTCCGATAAGTATTTAAAATGTATCTGTAAATTTGATTCAGATTATATTATCATGAAAATTAAATAAGAGATTGCATTTAGCAAACTCACAAAATGCAGTAATAATACATTAAAGTAGTTATTTCTTTATTTTTATCTACATACAGATAGAATCCTATCTAGGAACACCTCTGAAATGAGGCTGAGAGACTTCTGGTATGGTGGTTGGTCCTCCCCGTCCAGATAGGTACAGAAATGGTGTAGGGTTGTCTACTTCCTATGGATGACGAAGCATGCTTCTCACGGAAAGGGTTCTATCGTGAGAATAAACACCAGCTTTGCTGTAGTGGTGATCTGGTAATTCAGATTAATCCATTGACTTAGTGTCGAGTTTGAGTGGTCGGTTAGGGTTTAAATTTGTTCAGAAAAGTACTTATATAGATGAAAATTTTTCAATAAACATCTCTGTCTTTGAGTATCAACCTTATGTTGAATAATAAATGTATTTATTACTTGTCGACCTTATGTATGAAATAGAAAATGTTCAACTTATAAATATATTTTCATTCGTTTCCTACAGCTATGAGGCTTACCTTTAAACTTTTTCTTTGAAATAATTTCTTAGAAACTAACTGTACTTAATGGTCACGTTTGAAAAAGCTGCTCGAGAAAAACGAGATGTGGCAGTTTCAGAAATATAATTAATATCCTCATGCAATGAATATTTCAGCCTGGTTGACATCTTACTGATTATAAAAAGAAGTATTTGATTTTTTTTTCAAAAGCTATTAGATGTTTTTATCAGCTTTCAGTTTCCTGCATACGTAACATAACTGAGGAAAATATCGTAATGGTCAAAAACTCCGACCTCGATATTTTTGACGAATCTCCAAGGATTTCAAAGGAGTTTAAAATTATGTCTATTTGGGAACACTTTAATTCAAAACCTCACTGAATTAAATGAATGACATACGTAAGCTTCATCAAATTTAAAGACGTGAATTTTACATCATATTTGAAAATCTTTTGCAAAACTTAAGCGAAAGATAGGATATTCACAAGAAAATGTTCTATTCCGGTCGAAATTAATTTAAAAAGTATCCAGAATTAGATGGATAGAGTTTCATGTAAGGTGCAATATCCAAAGCACATACCCGTCTGTAATTTTAGCCAAATCCATCAACGTCTTGGTTTGTGAATTCTCATGCCTAGAAAGGTGGTAAATAAAGTGTAAAAATTGAGATATCTAAAATTCTTGTTCGGTTTTCAGTTCTTAATCATTTAGGATAATCATAAGATCTAAAATTCCTATTTTTCCACCTTCACTTTATTATGCCATATAAACCAGAACTATGAACACAATAGTCTGAGAATTAGTATTACTCACGGTCTTCATTCGTTATATACAATTTTTAAATGGAAAGAGGGATGATTCGGCTTTTATTAGGAAGTAAATGTGACAGTTTTAGGTAGCGCATATTTGTTACTTTTTATTGAATGAAGATTTCATACACAAAACCATATAGGAACAAAATGAGTTCTAGTGTCATGTGTAGTGCGATTTAAAGACGAAAAAAATCTTACACATGTACGTGGATTTCTTGCAAGGATACTTTGAAAAAATATTCAACGTATATGCATCGGCGAACGATTAAATACATATAAACCAATACACATCAATATACAATTTTTTTTCAAGGTTATATGTTAAAGCATTCAGTGTGAAAATGATGCTTATCTGAACATCCTCAGCTAATTAACGAAAAAAGGATTTCCTGAAGTAATTGAACTTTATTTCCGTTAAATAATCTGAGTCGTTTTTCCCAAGACAGATATATAAATGAGTCCTTGAAAATGAGACATAATTAAGATTGTGAAAATTCAACAAGATACATTTGTTTCCTCAAACGCATTCTCCTGAATTTCAACATTAAAAATGCTCCTTATATCTTTGGTTCTGTTATGTATGGCTGCAGGTGAGTTGAAAACTTATATTTATCTTCACACACACACAAAAAAAAAACTGTTTAAAGCGATACTTAAGACATACCTTATCGCTTATTCCGCATAAGATTTTAGCATGTTCTTCCTTTATTTATAAAGGGTTCAACCCACATTTCTTTTTTTCAAATACAATCTCATATGCTGTATAACTAACAAATCTCACACTCTGTATAACTAACAAATCTCAGCCGCGATAGCCTGGTTGGTAGAGTGTCAGTCTCGTAATCTAAAGGTTACGAGTTCTGTCCTCATCTCGACCAAAGACCGCCGTGTTGGCAGTGGGGGCACGTTAAATATGTCGTGACAGCAAAGTCCTCCAAGTTCCCATAACAAATTATACCTCTGGGGGTGCTGAATCAGGGATGAATCGGTCTCTGATTTGGATCTTAATTCTGACTTGCGGATGGATGGATGAACGAGTGTATTAATGAGTTCGACCGCCCCCTAAAAAGAGTTGTGTCGTGTGTGTTCGAGCAAAGTCGTACTTTTACCTTAACGGTGTTCATTAACAATGAAAGGCGCACATTTTTGCCTTAATTCGAAAGAGCTACGCTCATTCGGGCTTGGTATGACCAAGTAGCATTAGACCCACCACCATCACTAACAAATCTCGGTTTTGCCCTCTCGTTCTTAGGAATGTACGGGTTCAAATATCTCAGAATATTGGAATGACCGAGTGTCTCAGTCCTCCCCAAAGCATATTTCCTAAAAACCCGCACTGTCCGCCTGCATTTTTAAATGATTGATTATCAACATTTATAAAGCAAATCCTTGAGGGCGAGTATATTCAATGACCAAGAAGAGTCTCGGTTATTCACGTAAAAATAGGAAGTTGAGGAGGATTTTCGACTGATATCTTGGCACTTGCTGTGGTTTCGTTGAACGAATGTTTGGAGTTTTTCATTATTTATATATTTAACACTTAATTTGCCGCATATTAGTAACAATTAAATAGAATATAAATTTATAAAATTGGAAAGGGAACCAAATAGAATTTTCGTACAATCGAACGCAACTTATCTTCCATTGATAAGTTGTGTTCAAAATTTGAAACAGATCTACAAATTTCATATAAAAATATCATTAACTTTTCTGTCTCGATATACAATGGAATTGTTTCGTACACATACGCAGAACCGGAAAAATAGATTGTCGAAAAAGTTTTTAAAAATTAAATCTTGATATACAACTGCAGTGTAAAAATAATGTATTAAAATTCATTCATTCATTTGTCTTCCCCTTCTTTGTTGTGTTTTAGTCATCACTTTCACACATATTCCAAATAAAGGTATGTCGGAACATAGTTAATTTGAAATATTCTACGATTCAAGTACTGAATGCATATTGCATTTTCCTCTGTTTGTCTTGTATTTTTGAATTCACATTTATAGGGGAATAAACCGGCACAATTAAAAATTATTTTTTTTTATTTTCCGAATTTAAAAGTTCTTAATAATCAGTTCCATCATAATCCCCAGAAAGAATTGTTTTATTTGTAATATTTTTTGTGCATTCCGTAGTCGAGAAAATAACAAAATCAATTAACAGAAATGGTTTTTAAAAACAAAAATTAGTTAAAGCTCTTTAAATAGGATTTTTTTTATTTCATTATTTTTTTTTGTCTTTTAAATCGATATTTTAAAAAAGGAATTAATATTTTTTGACAATACTGACTTAAAATATTGTTTACAATTTTGAATGAGAAAGTGTTTCAAATTCAATGTCATATAACATTATTCTCATAGAACCAAATGGATAAATGGTGATTTATTGATTATTAAGTTTTAAAACTATTTGATCCGAATGTTAAAACAATGTATTGTAAAAAAATTTGCAATTATTCCTCATTTTTCAAAATCCGCATCGGTGATTAGTTTTTATTTACTTGAATTAATCGAAGTTAAGTGAAGATATATAATTAAACTTCCCAATTGCAAGCAGTATCAATTCCTTTCTAAAACGTATTTGTCTGTAAAAGTGTTTTTTGTTTATGTTTGCAATTGTTCGGTGACAACTATTGTTTTAAAATGAATATCAAACAACTTTTGCTTTTCTAATCAGCTACATTGTAAGAACAGGTTTTGGGTGTAATAGAGACTGTTTTATATTTGATTTTAAATCCCATGCAAAATTTGATATTCATATTTCCATTAGAAAATATTTTCAACTTCGAATTATGAAGTGTTTTAAGCGGCTTTCAAAATATCCTTTAAAACCACGACTCACATTATATAAATAGCCTAATCTAATGTTTTGTTATAAGTTTCAACTTCATTATCTTATCTTGCCACATGTAAAATCGATTCCATTATTACAATAATGGGGTATGCATTTAAAAAAAAAGAATACTCGATTAAAACACTCTAAGAAATCCATTGATTAATTCTCATAAACTCTTTAATGAAGTTGTTGAACTCTCACCCCCTTCTCTAAAAATTCATTGATCTTGAAAATCTATGCCATAAATGCATAGATTTTCAGCTTGATGCTAACATGAACATCAACTTCAGTCGAAAGATTAAACAGAAGTTTGACACTAGAGTACAGTTCTAATCAAAAGATTAGATACCAAATTAAATTTAATTTGGTGTTTTTTAGAATTTCCGCGTTATCATCGATGCAAATGTACAGAATGACAGGTCGTCAATTCACGGATCTGATTTTTAAAAAAATCACAATGATACGCTTTACATGTTATAATAATGTTACAAATTTTGCTTACTTAGATCTGTATCTTCCTGTAATCGCCATGTAATAGTACAAACAGAAAAAGGCCAAATTTCCTATATGCG
This sequence comes from Argiope trifasciata, assembly GCA_026543055.1. Taxonomy (NCBI): domain Eukaryota; kingdom Metazoa; phylum Arthropoda; class Arachnida; order Araneae; family Araneidae; genus Argiope; species Argiope trifasciata. Next base: position 187,443 of record JAPMOQ010027759.1, on the reverse strand, counting down.
GATATCATTCAAAATTTTATAAAAATTTGTTGCAGATTAAAAATTTCCAATTCTATACCTCTTTTCAAAACGCTTCTGATTTATTGTCTTTACATGCAAACATACAAAGCTATAAATAAGGTTCGACTACGAATGAGTTTTGACATCACTGTGCAGGAGTACAACATTTACTCATAAATGGTTTTCTAATAACCGTATTCATGAAGAATTTTTTGTTAACCGAGGCTATACCACAACAACACCGCATCTTAAGTACGCAAGTAAAAGCAAAATATCGTATATTCCAATATTTTTATTAATTAATAAGTTATTCATTCCTTAATTTTTAAAAGATGGCACATTTAAAAATCTTTCAATATAAAAATCGCTGATTATTTTAAGAAAATTATTCGTTTCATTTCAATAGGCTTTTTATGATGATGGTATCATGTCCGTGTTTTCACGGAAAGAGGGTGCAGTAGCTTCTGAGGGTAAAGACCCTTGAGCGCCCAGAGGGCAGAAATCTGACTTCTAGCTCATATGAAGTTGACACACACACATTCTCTTGCACAACCCTTTTTACAGGAGGCACATTCATACATCTCACAGAAAGAACACAGGACAACCATGCCCGAACTGGGTCTCTAACCTGGGATCTCCAGATCACGGGGAAGACACGATATCCCTATGTCAGGATGCCGGCTAATAAGCTTTTAAGAATCAATGTATAAGAAATTATAACAAATGAGAATTTCAACTCACAATATCATTGTTCGTTTCACTTGAATATGCTTTTAATGATCAATACATTCAGAGTTATAAAAATGAGAATTTTAGTCCTAATTCCCAAACTGAATTAACTATCAATATGTACCTAATATAACAACACAAGAAATAATTTGAATTTAGACTTTTAACCCTTGCTTGAAACG